>JAEMBS010000103.1:0-64787 GCA_018467065.1 Ephestia elutella | reverse complement strand
TTAAGGTTACTACAGTTTGGAACACAAAAGATTTTTCATCTAAGCGAAACTCACGCGGGCGAAGCCGCGGGCAACAGCTAGTTTAATTTATATACTTAATCAGCCTTTGTTCGCGGGAATAAAATAAGTCTGATTGGCTGATACAAATCTAGTTGGTCATGCTTACAGCCTGTGATTGGCCTATTCTTATAGGAATAGCGCTGATTGGCTGACATAAATCTAGTTGGTCATGACTGCAGAATTAAGGCCTGCGATTGGTCAGTCGCTTGGGATATGCGGCCTTAGGACAAAAACAATGCAGTAATGGATTTTCATACTACTTTTCTGCACTGTTTTCAAGTAAAAACAGTGCAACAATGGATTTTCATACATACTTTACTGCGCTGTTTTGCTATGAAGCAATAAATTGCTGTTTTGTGCATACTATTTAGGTTATTAATGGCAAAATTACAGCGTAGTTGGAAGAAAAGTATATTGACTTCTATACAAACATTGTTGAATATTATTAGTTTTACTGCCAACCAAAAAATGATAGCTCTAAGATCATTGACATACATTGTCTCTAATATGTATGTCGATTTTAATTTTATCGGTTTTTGTTGTTTTTGTTAAGTTGTCAGCTTGAGTGCAAAACCATTTCAAACCGTTTGAAACTAACTTCACTACATATACATTTGCCATACATGTGTCAAAGAGACCGAAGTGAAGTTGATACAGCCCGACCCAAGTTTAGATTCTATCTAATCGGACTGTATAGTATCCTCATCCCTCCAGCTGAACTCTGTTCATCTTCAGAGTTGTGGAGGTCATCGAAGTTCTCGTATGTGTCATACTTACTCATGTGTCATTACAATGAAGCTGTCACGAAATCCAATATGGCGTCGTTGACGTTTCTTCTGTTACTAGCATGGGCCTGAGACTTTGTTCACGTGGAAATTTCGGGAAATCCTATCTTAGTGCTCCCCTACACTCCCTAAGGAACCCACATGCCAAATTTCAGCTTTCTACGCCCAATAGAAAGCTGTGCGTTGTTAGTCAGTCAGTAACAGAAGAATTTTATTGATTGATTTAAAACCAGAGTTAGAATTATTTCTTTTAAGTTTGTAAGTCTATTAAAGAATGATTTCTTTTTCTATGTCTATGTACTCAATTACCTGTAAGATCTTCAAGACATATATCGTCTCCAATATGAGAGTATCTTCATCACCACCAGCAGAACTCTGTTCATCTTCAGAGTTATGGAGGTCATCGAACTCCTCGCATGTCTCATAATTACTCATCATAATCAAGCTTTCGCTAAATGCAATATAGCTAATTAACGTTCCTTTAGTTATTAAAAACTCATTTACCTGTAAGATCTTCAAGACATATATCGTCTCCAATATGTGTGGTGTCCTCATCACCACTAGCAGAACTCTGTTCGTCTTCAGAGTTATTGAGGTCATCAAACTCCTCGTATATCTCATATATACTTACTTACCCATTACAATGAAGTTGTCGCTAAATTCAATATAGCTAATTAACGTTCCTTTAGTTATTAAAAACTCATTTACCTGTAAGATCTTCAAGACATATATCGTCTCCAATATGTGTAGTATCCTCATCGCCGCCACCAGCAGAACTCTGTTCGTCTTCAGAGTTATTGAGGTGATCGAACTCCTCGTATGTCTCATATATACTTACCCATTACAATGAAGTTGTCGCTAAATGCAATATAGCTAAGTAACGTTCCTTTAGTTATTAAAAACTCATTTACCTGTAAGATCTTCAAGACATATATCGTCTCCAATATGTGTGGTGTCCTCATCGCCACCAGCAGAACTCTGTTCGTCTTCAGAGTTATTGAGGTCATCGAACTCATTGTACCCAAGCAATCGCAGTTCACATTTCGTGTCCTCCATTTTTTCTGTCTCAAAATATTCCTCTTGGTATTTCAGGAGGCTTTTCAGTACTCTTATTTCGTACTTTCTTTTGTTCCATTCGCGCGCCTGAAAATTAACTTTTTTTAAATATTTTTACTTTACTTTCCCTCATGGAGTAGATAGGCATAAACTTATTGGCGTCTTTTAAAAATGTTCGATCCTATAGCCTACCTAAATGTGGTTAACATTGAAAATAATTTTTCAAATCAAGTAGTTTCCAAAGTAAGCGCATTCAAACAAACTCTTTAGCAATTTTATATTAATAATATAGATTCATATGTTACTAGGCCAAATATACATATACTCGGTAGACTATCTTTGCTGATTTACTACATATGTATATCCAATGAATGAACCCCTTCTGTTTAATAAGTACCCAATTTTTATTTATCAGGGTTTTTTTTTTAATATTAGGTATATTAAAATTAAATACGCAATGAAAGCGTTATAATCCCTACTCTATGGTCATAATCTTAGTCTAGTAAACATTTTTAACATTCAAAAATTTAGTTGTATCCAAAATATACTTACAGCATTCCTAGCATTGATACAAGCCTTCTCAACCTGATCATAAGGTTTCTTGGCCAAGAACAATGCCTCCGCAATGTTATACAGGGTGGTGAATGCTTCTTTGGGCACATCCTTTATCAGCTCGTATTCTTTCTCGTAGTACTGTAATGCTTCATTGTAGCATCCCATGTCTTTGTAGGTTTGGTATAGGCTGGAAAATTGTATTTTCATAGTAGGTATTTTATCTCAAACCAGACATATTTCAACTGGAGTAAGGAAAATAATCTTAACCTCTGTAGTGTTATTAGTTATTTAAGACTAGCTTTTGTGAATTTTCCACGGGAACAGTGCTTTTTCCCGGGATGAAAGATACACTATGCTGTTCTCAGAACTTCTAACTATGTATATGCGAAATTTCGGGAAGATTGGTTCAGTAGATAAAGCGTGAAGAGGTTACAAACAAACAAACTCACTTTCGCATTTATAATACTAGTTAGGACATTATGATTAGAGATTTTCACCTGACATAAATAGGTATAAGCGTCTTCCCACAGTCCCCATTCAGTTCCGCATGGTCCAACATCTTAAGGTAATACTCCACAGCTCCAGCATAGTTCTTAAGGTGACAGGCACCGTCCCCAAGCTTCTCATACAACTTCTTGAAGGCAGAGTGGTCTGATGGGTCAGTCGATATGAGCAGATCTTCTGTGTAACACATGGCGGCAACTGAAATTGATTAAATGCCAATAAGACTTGAGGAAAGATATTGTTTAAAATCGCAGATATATCCATGACTTGCAGATAAAGAGGATTCTATAATCCTACTCCCATACATTTTACAATACCTAATCGCCCAAAATGTATGGAACAACAGATTTTTGTTTTTTTAGATTTCAAAGTCGGTCCCTTACAAAAAGATGCTAATATTCATGAGTACTTTCAACCATAGGAAGGTTGAAAGTGTTTTACAAAGTGGAAAGTTTGTGTGTGTGTTCGAGTATGTTTGTTATCAAACACACAATCTACTGGAAAGATTTTGACGAAATTTCTTAAAATTCATTAGATATGAAAATAAAGAGTTTGAAAAAAAGGGGAAGACCGAAGAAGAGATGTGTAAAGTGTGTCAAGGGCAGCATGAATAGCCTCTTGTGCGTAATGACCCACTTTGCACACTTGTTTCGTAATGTACTATTATTTTTAAACTTTTAAATTATATAATTAATTTTTGCATGTAAGTGATGGTGCAACGTACTGGACTTTATTTTTCTTTGATCATGTAAAGCTTGACCAGAAATATAAAAACTCTTAATTAGAGGCAGCACTTATGCGTTTTATATAGCAACATTATTGAAAGCAGTAGCGGATTTAAGGGGGGGAGCACGGGGGCACGTGCCCTCCCCCACCCCACCAAACTGCTATTTTGTGTACTTATGCAGTGGAGGTAGATTCCATAATAGTACATATCAATTTAAGGTCTGAGTTGTTAAAATAAGAGAATTTAGAAGTAACAGTTCCTGACAAGTTTATTTCAAATACAATTAATCCGCTACCATTAGCAAAGCGGAAAAATTCCCGTTTTTAATTCCACTACCGTCTTATGGATTCGTCTCAAGGCCCTAGCTTGTATAGTCCACATTGCCTTGTGCCCCTCCCAGAGAAAAACCTGGATTCGCCCTTGATTGAAAGTCAAACTTTGATAGGTAAAATGACAGAGGGGTTTTTAAATTAGTTGCCAGTAGATGCCAGTAGATGAAAGTAGTTATATTGCTTTTCCGCAACATGGCGAGGGTTTTTATATTCCTGGTCAGGCTAAACATTTGAACATCATGTAACAATTTACTGCAAATAAATCATTCTATTCTATTCTATTCATAGTAACTACGTACCAACTCTAAGATTTGACTCAATATTTTCTCTCTCTTCCTCATCTGGTGTCTTCATCTTCCAGGCTTTGAGCAGCACTTGCTTGGCGCTTTGATAGTCAGACATCTTGCAGAGGATGTCGGCCTTTGTCGACAATGTCTCACATGTTTTTAATACCTTTAACAAAACATTATTTTGTTATCTAAGCAAAGGCATCTTGCATATTTATTTCGATTGTCTATATAAGTATCTAACGAGCAAATACCTACAGGTATTTCGTTAGAACTCAAAAATTCATCAGATTAAAGTTTACTTTAATGACAATTTCAATTATAAATGAAAGTAATATAATAGTATAAGTAAACCAGTTTTATTATGTGATTATTGAGATAATTACATAATTGCGAATAATTTACTAGTAAAAAATTATTTTCATTGCTTTAACAGCAGAATCACTTTTAATACACAAGACAGAAGCTTCAGTCTTATAGCTACCACCAAATTTTTGAATATTATTGTCAAGGGTTATATAGTCCTTCATCATTAAAATCGATGAAGAGGACTATATAGTACTACAAATCAAGAATAATTTTAACTATCCTTTCCTAACTAATATTATAAATCAGAACTTTTTAACCTTTATCTACTGAACCAATTATCCTGAAATTTCACATACACATAGTTAGAAGTACCGATATGGACATAGGGTACCTTTCATCCTGAGAAAAAGCACTGTTCCCGTGGGAAATACACGCGGGCGAAACCGAAGACAAAAGCTAGTCATAGATAGATACTTAGATAGATAGATTAACACTTTATTGCACCATTTACAGAAAAGAAATCCAAAGTAGTAACAAAAGTAAATACATATATATATAATGCAATAATCATAAATCATTACCTTATCTTCAAGCCGGCTAGCGACTTCAAGCCCCTTATTCAAACAGCTCAAAGCCATGGCATAATCCTTCTTTTTATTAGAATAGAGTGATGCCTCGGTCGTATAGCAGTTATGTAGGACTTCATACAAGTCCTGACTGTTGCATATTGAAATGGCTTTCTTTATGCAATCCACAGCCTTGTCAAGGAAGCCCAGGTGCTCTTGAACGACGCCGATATTGAGGAGGAGACGGGCGCGCATGTCCATTAATTCATGCTTGTTGATTTTGCCGTTTAAACTGTAAATAATTTTTGAAATATTAAATAACTAGCTTTTGCCCGCGGCTTCGCCCGCGTGAATTTCCCACGGGAGCAGTGCTTTTTCCCGGGATGAAAGTTACCCTATGACCTTCTCCGTACTTCTAACTATGTGTATGCAAAAATTTCAGGAAGATTGGTTCAGTAGATGAAGCGTGATGAGGTAACAAACAAACTCACTTTCACATTTATAATATTAGTTATGATTAGGATGTTGTGTGGAAAGACATCATACTCATACAAGCTTTACATGGTAGAGAGTTTCACCTCAGTCTCATTCAATACCAATAAAACAAAGCGCATGTCTATTCTTTAGACAAGCACTTTTAATAAAAAATAATGATCTAATCAACTTTTGTAGAAACCATATGAATTACAATCCACTAGCCACTAGACAGACAGTTGTTAAAATGAGTTCATAACTCAAATTTGTAGACAAACTAGCTGATGTCCGCAGCTCCATGAAATGTTGCCCATGTCATTACCCAGCTCTCCAACTATATCCACACAAAAAAAAATCACATCAATTCATGGCGCCATTTTCATGTGAAAGAAGGAGACAGAAATACTCATTCACATTTATAATATAGATAACACTCACACTCACTCTTGATTTACTCTTTCCCCTCTTTTTAGACAATTTTTTTTTTTATTTTTCTTTTTGGGGCTTTTATCTTTTGAGATATGTCAGCCCCATCGTACCTTTCCCAAGGGATTTACGTCTGAGGTGATGTATTTTAGACATTTAACTAATAAAGATTTTTCACCTTTTTTTAAAAAAATAATATGTTGAAATTGGCATAATAACAAAATGTAAGAAAATATTTACTTTTCACACAAAACAAGCCCTTTCATGAAAGCTTTTTCAGCAGCTTTCAATGATGTCTTTGTCTCCTCACTGTCATTTGTACTTTGGCCTTGAAGGAGGTATATTCTGCCAAGTGTTGCCATGGCTCTCTGCTCTTCAACCTGGTTTTTAAGCTCTTTAGCAACAGCTGAAACAGATACTAGCTTCATTTATATAATCTTACATGACATATTATCTCAATGGGAATATAATTTGCTCTTATTTGGTTGAAATAATTAAAATGTAGGTATGTAACAAGTTGGAAATTACCTAAATGCCTTTCCTCATACTTTAGTGCCTTCTCAAATTCAGCCATCAACATGTACATTTCACCGATCATCCTGTTGCATGTTCCCCATTCAAGTTTGAGACCCAACTCCTTAGTGATTGAAGCTTCATTTTTGTACTCATCCAACGCATCGCTATAGCGATTATGTTTGTAGTAATATGTCGCTAAGTGATTGCAAGCTTCTGCTAAAGTCCGTTTATTACTACCATTCAAAGCCTTTTTCTTCCTCCGAAGAAGTTCTGAAACAAACAAAACATTAATTTATTTTAAAGTAACCTAAAACTTATTGCTCAAACTACTTAAATTACTACTCCACTTACTCTCTTCTTCCATATTTGTTTCGATGTGGTGATTATACCATTATAACGCAATTCAAATAAAAGTTTTCACTTTGTTATATTTAAGATTATAAATAAACTATCAAATCTACAAAAATCAACAAAATGTTTTCAGCGCGCCACAACAAAATAAATATTTTATTGTAACGTAAAGTCAAACGTGACGTAGACGTGTGTGATTTGACAATCACTGACATTGATTAAATAAACACTACACTATTTTCCGAGTTGAGTGAGTATTGTCAATATTGTTGCCATATAATTTTCTTCATTCACCAGTTTTTGTTTATTTCATTTAACCGACTTCAAAAAAGGATTTTTGCTTTCAAACATCAAATTAAAAAAGTACAAATAAGTAAGTTGTAGTTAAGTTTAAGATATTAGATTATTTATTCAAACAGGATAGTATAACTTAATATAATGAACTAAAAACTAAATGAAGTTAAAAATAAAATAATAAGTATATTTACAAAAATGCCAGTTCGTTGCCTAGAGATGATGATTAGATGTTTAGATTATTTACATCTTTTGATACGCTTTAACTTGACTAAAAATGCTTTGTGATATATATGTATTCTTCTCTAGAAGTCGCATTTCTCAACCGATTCCCGTCAAATTTTGGAAGCAGTTCGATAAACATTTTACATGTTAATATAAAACTATAGTGGAACTATTTATTTTTGAAAATAACGGTGTTGAAACAAGGGGCCTAAGCGCCTTTGAATTTTATGGCTCTAACGACCATTTTGTGTTTATCTCTACTCTATAAGTTCGCGAGATCTACCTTTAATATAAACTGGCTGTGCCCCAGGGCTTCGCACCCGCAGGAATTCCGGAATTCTGGATAACCTATAACCTTCCTCATGATTGTTGGCTACCGTACACTCGGAATAGTTGTCTTTTCTTTTCATAGGTTTTTGTTTCCTGCCTGTCATCGACTCCAACATTCTCATATCGTACCTCACGCTGTCCAACCAACTCTTTTTGGTCTCCCTCTGCCCCTGTAACCAAACTACCCAGCAGCACCTTCTTGTACAGTATTTTTACAGCTTGTCTAGAAAGTCCTGACATGAATGTTCGAGGAACTAACATTGATGATGTGTCTGGCAACACCAAACGTATGTACATCAGCTGTCAATGCTGTCAACAATATTGAATTGTTTTTCGTTTGTATTTTTATTGTTTTGGTTAAATTGCAATAAATTAAGACCAAACTACGCAGAAAAGTTTTAAAAATGAGGAAAGTAAATCGGAGTCGCACGCGGGAATTGATTTTTAAAGTTTTCCAGCAATGTTTTGCGGAGTGCAAGGCTGGACGAATTTTGTGAAATTTCGATGATATTTATGGGAGAACAACATATATTCTGGGTATGTAATCGTGTTATTGTTTGTTTTTTATCAACCTGAAGTTACAAATATACTGAATTCACGATTTTTAAAAGAAAAAAGGTATTGTTTACATCGTACACTTTTAGGTTAGACTGAAATTGTAAATAGGTCATATTATAGTAGGACCTTAAATTTTTGATACATTATGATGGCACATCTCAGTCGTTTCGGGTTTTCTATCAATTTCGAATTTGAATTATTTGTTTCTTGTGAATAAGTTATGGTTTCTATTCTTTTACAATTTTTATTACTTTTTTTAGGAAAACCAAAGAGTACAGTTAGGCGGATAGTCGACGAAGCAACTTGTTGAAGAGGCCTTCAACAGCATCACATCGTTATATGGAAAAACTGCTGCCATTACGTTGAGACGTTAAAAAAAGAGTACTATGAGCGAGGACGTTACCAGTATCTTAATATAGACGAATTGTTTGTTCGCTTAGGCGATGATATAAGCAGCTGTAGTGATGACGGTGCCGTTGCCGTTGATAAAAAAGCAACGAAACGATTATTGTTCTTGAATATTTGGAATCCGATGATAAGTGAAAGTGACCAGATTTTTTAATAGTTAAAAGTAAGATTGACTTTTAACTATTAAAAAAATCTGCTTATATTTAAAATGTTTAGTAAAACTTTTCATAAGCAGAGGTTACCTACTGTAAATAAAACGGAAATAAATGACTGTATAATGTGTCTTATTTTTTTACTCACTTTACTTGAACGAACTGCTAGTATCAAAATCATTTTGGTCACACTATACAGGGTTGCTACATGCATACCAGTGGCGCCATCATTTAATTTCACGACTTAATAGACAGACTGTACAACGTTTTTTTATTTAGAAGTATTTGTCTCTTACATTATTTCCACAGATTTCATAAGCTATAGGTACGTACCATCGACTATAAGTACTACGCACTACTGGCAACATTACTCATTCCGTCACTGACTCACTGTCAACTGTGACTGTGACGTCCTGCCGTCAGTTGGCCTGGCGGGAGGGATGTAATTTTTTTCTGGTGGGCTGGGTTAATTTCTTCTTGAATCCGATTGTTGACTTCGGTGATTGTTTTGGTTTGTTTTTAGCACAGACGATTTAGGTTTTTAGCTATCAAAGGACACGCTACAATATAAAAAGTTCAAGAAGTTTACGGAAGGGTGAATTCTTAAGACGAGTCTACTCGACGAGGTAAGTTGTTTTGATTCATTGAAGGCACCACCGCGGCACTCCTATTTTGATATTGTGTGTTAACGTAGCGAACCCACACAGTCGAACAAGATGAACAACTATACGAATTTTGCTTTTTCTGTATGAGCGAACCCAATAAGAGATTATTAGGTCATTACTATCCATATTCTAAGATTTACACCAAAGTTTAGAGTTGTGTTAATTACTCCGTAGTTTAACCACTAAATTAGTGATTCAATTGGGATCTTACTTAGTACCTAACTTACTAGGAAGTACCTTAAAGCCTTTAATTAATGTAATGCAAAAAGCCTAAACAATTTGAGCAATAACTTGTGTATTGTTAAACCTTAAAGAAGTGAAGAAACTACTAGGTTTCCTGTTTGCGATTTTCAATATCTTACTTTTGGCCTTGCATTGCACTCATGACTTTATGAAGAATTAACTTAGTTCTTTAGCAATATAACTGCAAACGTTTCATTTATTTCTTACTCCGAATCTTGGAAATTGGCAAATTGGAAACTTGTATATGATAGCCTTTATTCAAATAAATCTTTGTCATATGTAGAAATAATTTTTCTTATCAGTAGTTCCAGATTATTGCATTCTAACAAACAATCATACTCTTCAGCTTTAATCAGTCTAAACTATGCGCAGAGACAAAACCATGGAACATAGAAACTTAAAACTTTGCAGAGAGGTTCTGTATATAGCTTAAGTAAGCACCATTAAAGGAATTTTGAAAATTCACGCTGGCGACGCCGAAGGCGAAAGCTAGTGTAATTAAATTTAACAAGTACCCAGAATTAATACATACATATTATCATTATAATCTGTCGCCCGCGGCTTCGCCCGCGTGAGTTTCGCTTAGATGAAAAATCTCTCTTGGAGCTTTTCATCAGATGTTCCAGATCTTAAATTTTTATACGTCATCAGAAAATGCTCATCAGGTTGAACGACTTTTGTTAAGGCACCATTTCCATATTTCTTATAGTTTAGCTGTTCTGTTAAGGTTCTTCATCCGGTGTTCCAGTTTTCAAAATAAATTATAGCCTAAATGTTGCCCAGGCTTAATAGCTATACAACAAAAAAAGTTTCATTCAAATCGGTTCAGTACTTTCGGAGATTAGCGTGATCATACATACAGACAGACAGACAAAAAATTCAAAAAAAATTGTTTTGCTTTCTATTATTCTTTTTAAGTGTCCCTCTATCCATTTCAGTTAAAAAAACAAAATGTACAGACAAAATATTTTTACTGTCTTATTATATGTATAGATGAATGAAATCTGTTTGGTATACCACAATAGTATAAATCCTTATTACATATGCCAAAAGGGCTCTTCCCCATTCAGATTCGTCAAAAGATATAGCATATATAGCTGGTAATACAATTACATACATTTCCTGCTAAAACTATCGTCCTACATCCCCATAATATCCTTTGTAGAGCGACTGTGTGGCGCCCACTTCGGCGCCGCTCATGCGACCTTGTTAGAACAAAACATTGAGAATACAGAAATAAAGTTCTGTAGATAGTTTCAAGTTTTATTAGTTTGAACTAAATCTAAGAATGACAAAAATATTATTAATCTATTTAAAATAGAAACCTTAACAAATCTACTGCTACTAACGCTTTATCTACTAAACCAATCTTCCTGAAATTTCGCATATACAATACATACACATAATTAGAAGTAGGTACTGAGAAATACATAGTGCTTTTACCCTTTCATCCCGCTATAAAGCACTGTTCCCGTGGGAAATTCACGCGGACGAAACCGCGGGCAAAAGCATTTCATAAATAACATTCATAAATAAGCGTCATTTAATAAATAACAGCTTATTAAGTTTTTAGAAATGTAAAATCGATATGTAAAATCATGGCAAAATAGACAAGAACATAATTTGGTTAGAAATATTTGTTTTTCTTTAGTGATTCAAAATTGGTTGAAAAAGTAATTTCAAAAACATGAAATATTTTTTGAACTTTTGAAATGACATTTTGCCTTTATACCTGTATTCTCGATGTTTTGTATTATTAGGGCGAGGAGGGTGTGTCAAATAAGTTAGAGAAATTCTTAAAAAATCTTTAATTGTTTTTTTTATTATTATTGTTTATGCCAAATCAGCAGACACTTAAAACTTCTTGTTTCACCATAATCATAGAAAGTTTATGTAACCTTGTTATCTATACTTAACAAGAATTGATCTATTTATTTATTTTATAGAGTAGGCTTCACTCGACACAGGTTTGTGGAAAGAGAAAGAGGAGGCCTTTGCCCAGCAGTGGGACTCCACAATAGGCTAAAAAAAATATTGAAGTAATATTTAATAAATGATTATCCTCCTTTTTATAATTTTTAAAATGGGCTTAGAACACAATCCGCGAAATCAGTTGGGTGTTTATAGCGATCTGGATGTCCTCCATTAAACCCTGGATGGCCATCATCAGATCATATCTCAGATCAATCCTGGCGTTGAACCAAGGCTTCAAAGTAACCTCGTTTGTATGAAAATCGACTGGTGTCCCTAATTATCTGACCACCACTTTATATATTTTTATATATGAAAACGATGATCGCACGATAATGGTTTCTTAGAAACAAGAAATAAAATAAGAAATCGCGTACCTGTTTCGCAATAAAACACTTTCCGAGAGAGCGATGCGCTTTCCGCAAAAATAGAATATTAGTTGCTCCAAAAATATACATCCATTTCAAACGCTTCGGCAGGGAGGCAAAATATGTAGCGTACAGATACTTTACTCTTATTGAATACTGCTCCTCATCTATATTTTAAAGAAAATAAATGGCGGCTCTTTAGTACCCCACATTTTCGGGCATAAGTAAATTAAATAACTGCGTTCTTGGCTGCATTATTTCCATTTCGATCCACTAACGAAAGGTACTTTATTAATATGTGACTATAGTGTCAAAAAAGCAATGTGAAAGCGTGGCTTATGCGCAAAATCTCCCCTAGTCGTAAAATGTCTCTTTCGCAAAACGTCTCCTTTGCATAATGTCTCTTGATTTCGCACAACATCTCTTTGGCAAACGTCGCGATAGGGAAATTTCGATTTTTATAGCAAAATCATGAACATGACATGAAATTTTGCGCACGAGATCGACAGACAGATTTTTGTTATATAAATGCTTTTATTATAAATGTTCATTGAACATGCATAATGTCCAATACGACAACCCTTGGACAACCCAAAAGCCGTAACATCTTTTTATTTTGTAGCAAGCAAGGCTTACGGATGCATCCACCTGGTGATACGAGCCAGGCACGAAATCGGTCGACGAACCGGCAAATGTGGGCCAAGACAGCATATTGCCTGTGTATTTCTGCTTGGGAATTCACGACGAATTGCCTGCTTATGGGAAAATCTTGTAAGACCTGTGCGGCACATTGCGATAGTGCACCCGACAAACAAATAATGTGCAATGTGTTGTGTTGAGAAATACGATTTTATTAATCATTCGCTCCTCGTCTTAAAAATATTCGCGTTTAAAAGTTTGCCGCGTATTTCTACGTTGTTTGTTTAATTCATTCATATCATCTCTGTTCTGCCCACTACTGAGCACAGCCTCTCTTCTTTTAAGCCATCTTTTGACCTTATCGATTATTGACAAATCTAAGATATATGGATCATGGATCTAACTGATCTATTCTATCTGATCTTACCTATGTTTTGATTTAATTATCCCAAAGTCTAATGCAAATCTTCAATCCTTGGAAATACCTGTGTAAAATTTTGAGGTCTAATATTCAGTATTTTACATCGAAACTAAACAAATTTTGTATGAATTTTAAATAGTTTTTTCGCGCAATATAGAACGTCATGATAACGCATATCATCACAAATGATGCACGGGCGTAAGTAGAGAGATCAGTGAAACAAGCGTGACGATACATCATAAAATCTGCATCAATTACGGAAAGTGTTAGACATGCGATATTCACACTCTGGGATACGATTACGACTGATGCATCAGTGGCGGATCCTGGACTTTGGTTTAGGAGGGGCTATCTTAACCCAGGCAAAGTTAGGTCTAGTCTTAGGACCGGAGTACTAAATGTCATTGAAATCCGTCCAGTAATTTTAAAGTGAAAAGTAACAGTATTGTTACACAGTAACAAACATATAATCCTCACGCACAACTTTCGCATTTCGAATAGACGTTTATTAGATTTTTTTTTATAAAAGGTGAGTTTGCTATTGACCACAATCTTGCCCGAGGACTGAGATGAGGTCTACGATGTAGCGAGCTTACCCAGAAGCAGCCTATTCACTCTGGGTTTGAAGAGAGTCAAGTTGAACTTTCCGTAATTGCCACAGACACTAAAACATTAATAAACTAAGATTTAGTGTGCTGCAGCATAGCAAATTGGCCATACTCTTTTGTATCTTTCATCAGTTGCTTTGGGGAGCTTGAGTCCCTTAGACTGGATCCTCCCCCCCTGGATCCGCTCCTGGACGTAAGTGAGAAATATTTTATCGATCGCCATGATTGATTCATTTGATGATTACTAAGTTGCATTCGCGGAATTGCGCCAATGGTCTACCGATATTCGAACGTGATGAGAAGCCGGTTTAAAAAAAAAACCTAGTGATTCAACTCTGATACTAATTTGCTTAAAATTCGTGTTACGCCTAACGGATCTTACTATACGGTTGGTACAAGTTATGTAAACAGGTAAACTCTAGTGGAGATCCTATTGACATAAATGTCTACTTTGCACATTTGGAGAAAAAAATGAAATTTAATTGAAATGTGTGTTTGATCCTCTAAAACTGCTCATTTTTCCTAAAATAAATTCAAGGAATTACCGTTCTTTCTTCTACCGTTCTTCATTCTTTAAAGTCTAAAATTATTTTCCCTGAAACGAAGCCGAAATGACCCACTGGTTACAACGATATCTACTGCATATTACAAACTTGTATCACGTTGCAAACGGCAATAAAAACCAGTGACACGATATTTGGTCTCAGAGCGAATACGCTGATATTTTTAATACGTTATTTATGGGGCCGTAATAAGGTTATCTTACTCAACCCCACGGTACGACCTATTTCTGCCAGTAATCTTTGAATTAATATCTGAAAATGACGGCGAACGCATGGTTCAACTCCACGAAAATGTTTGTTTAATATTGCTTCAACAGTTATTTTATCAGGAAATATTTGCAATGTAATATTAATCATCATCATAAGAAATAAACTTTGAATTCCTAGATAGAGATACAGTTTTTTTCTGTAATTAATCAACTATTAAATTCAGCTTGAGATAATGAAAACCCAGACGAAAATCTAATGCTTTAGCTAGTACAAAATATTGTAGTTCATCAAATTTGATTGCGCTTGATGAGCTCTTTTCTTCGCTTGAAATCGGTTTATGTATTTTTTTTATTTAACCTTAGCCTACGTGAAACGACAATCTTATAGGGTATGTATTACTATTTTCGGTTAAATTTACCTGTTTATTAGATGTAAATGAATTCTAAACGGACTTCAGAGTAGATTTAGAATTTAATCGTTCCAAGCGGCTGGATCGCTAAATCCATTTGGTTATTCTATGCATTTTTAGTCTTTATTTACTGGTGTTCATTAGTCTGATGTTGAGCGTGAAAATTCAGGCTTAAATTCAACGGACCGAGTGGTACCGTACCGTTTATGGTTTGCCAGTTTTTTGCATAATTTTGTAGTTTGTTGCTTATCTTTGACTTTGTAACCTGGATTTGTGAGGACCTGAACTTTACTACTTGCTTTCATGGTCTGGGAGCAAAGAAAGAAGCCAACCCCTAAGGGATAATAAAAACGTGATTGTGTATCTGAACAGAATTACTGCAAAGAGCTACCTCCATTGGAGCTACACGCTAGATTACTACAAAGCATAGGCTACAAGTTAAGTAAGGTCCCATTTCTTAGCTTTCGAATTTGGCAGTTATAGCGTAGCACTCAACACCGGCGTTTGAATTTTAGGCTGCCAGAAGCTTTATGACTTGACTTGTCAACAATCCACCAATAGCAGTAGATACCAACGGCTCGGTGCCTTCCGAAGCTACTCGTAGTACCAGTACGTTTTAACACTAATAACATTATTCGTGACGTTATTCAGGCCTTGTGTAAGGATAAAACAAGTGAGGGTTAGTTAAGTAATGTAACCAATAACAGGTTAAAATTTATGACCTTATAAAACCCAGGATCCAAGCGGGCCTAGTTTATTCTAAGTGAATATCCACACGCTATCAAGTATGTACACTATATAAAGCTGAAGAGTAACTTTTGCTTGCTTTCATTTTAAAGCCAGATGAGTTATGTAGCTATCCCGATATTTCCCTTGGGTATTAAGTTGGATACTATTATGTAGTCTGTGGCTGAGCATAGAATTTGTATTTACAATCTGTAACATCCTCAAATCATATGCATAGATTCTATCTCCATTCCATTACTTGATGACCAGCTACCTTGTTGAGTTGGCTGCTAACACACACTAGAGAAAGTGTGTTGATTGATTTGTTTGTTTACAATCTGATACAGTTTGTCAGAGCTTGATTGATAGTATCTAGTTGCAAGCTGAACATTTTCGAAATCTTGCGCATAACAGTGAAGCGATTTATTATAAACACACGCTTAAATGTGGGCTACTATCGTTTATTTGTTGAGCGCTTCGATCTTATTTTGGTTCAAACGACGGATTGATGATAGGGGTTTGTTTTAATGATGTTACTGTTTCTGAGACATTCATAAGTACTGCATTAGAAGTTGTCCATAGAAAAGTATCTAGTTTTCATCAACGTCTTGTAAACTAAAGCTCAGCTTTCTACAATATTTCTGACAGAATAGGAACTAGATATGTTAAATATTATAGACATAAACAAATTACAAAATTCATTACAATACCCTGGTATAGCCGCGTCGACATCGTGGAAGTCGACATATTGTGAACAATTCATCTTTTCGCCAACGTTTTAGGTAACTCTGCCGAATGTGATAACATCATGTCATCTTGTAACATTTCCTCTCCAGAATACAACTTCAATCACTGTGATCCAGTTCCTGGTAACGATTTTCATTTAATGCCAGTGCTTCCTATTGGTCTTCCCTGGATCCATAATAAATGAGGTCTATAATAATACCGGGTTCCCCGGCCGTTGCTCCAGGATATTTCGGGAATAGAAACGGCTCCAGATTGCCTGGTTTCAGCCGATTCAATATTAAATGTGAGTCTATATTTTACGCTCTCTGGAATCATGAATGGAATATCAATATTATATTATGTGAAGTAAACGATAGTTACTTGCTTTCCTCAATATGAGAATATTTATTAACGAGGGTAAAAATGATTATTATTTTCTAAAACATTTTTGGGACAATCATTTTGTCGTCGAAATTGCCTTTTTGCAATCAATGTATGTCATATGTATAAAATTGTATAAAATTTACAATACAACAATTTCAATAAATATTTACTTAAAACTAGCTGTCGCCCGCGGCTTCGCCCGCCTGAGTTTCGCTTAGATGAAAAGTATTTTTGTGTTCCAAACAGTTTCAGATGTTTCGGATCTTCGATTTTTATATGTCTACAGAAAATGCTCATCAGATTAATCAAGTTTTGCTCAAGCGCCATTTCCATATATGTTATAGTGTAGCTGGTCTCTTGGAGTTGTTCATCAGATGTTCCAGATCTTCAATTTTTATACGTCAGCAGAAAATGCTCATCAGGTTGAACGATTTTTGTTAAGGCGCCATTTCCATATATGTTATAGTGTAGCTGGTCTCTTGCAGTTCTTCATCAGATGTTCCAGATCTTCAATTTTTATACGTCAGCAGAAAATGCTCATCAGGTTGAACGACTTTTGTTAAGGCACCATTTCCATATTTCTTATGGTTTAGCTGTTCTGTTATGGTTCTTCATCAGGTGTTCCAGTTTTCAAAATGAATTATAGCCTATATGTTGCCCAGGCTTAATAGCTATACAACAAAAAAAGTTTCATTCAAATCCGTCTAGTAGTTTTTGCGTGAAACGCGTTCATACATACAGACAGACAGACAGACAGACAAGAAATTCCAAAAAATTTTTTTTGCTTTCTATTGTTCTTTTTAGGTGTCCCTCTATCCATTTTAGTCAAAAATACTAAATGTACAGACAAAATATTTTTACTGTTTTATTATATGTATAGATATAGATTGTGTGAACGGCGGGCGGCTAACTTCACACAATACTGATAATAGGTACTAGAGTAATACATTGCTTATATGTAGTTAACTCGTATTATATTGCGGGACTGCGCGAGTACAAGTCGAACTTAGCCAATTTATTTTTTGCTATCTCGAAACTAACCATTATTAAGATAAGTTTCGAAACTACTAACTGGTTCGGATTATGGTTAATTTATACAAATCGTGGAAAGTAGGTACTGCTACTGAGTCACATCGGTTGAGCTCCGAGTACATGCGGTGATTATTTAATAGGCTGTATGGCGAGTCAGCCCACGCGATTTGTGTCATAGTAAATTATATCTGTTCTGCATTGTTGCCTGCACTTCATTTCTTGCAATTATGCGTTTCCATTTGTTTACTTACCTCTAACTAGGATGTAACATACCCTTTGGGCTTTGATGATAAAGGGTCGAAAGCGGATATAATCATTACATAATCTACGCCTTTTCCTTGATCTGCTCTTTATATCCAATGCTACTCAATTTATTTCGATTCTCTATTGGTTTGTATGAAAAGAATTTGGTTGGTATGAAAACAACTGGCACTATTTGTCTTCGAATTTCTACTATAAATTAGTAGAATACGGACTTTTCATTTACGTTATGGAAGTCGCGGGCAAAAAGCTAATCGAATATGTTTCGTACTCTGGCGAGTATTGATCGCATCATACTCGTAAGTAATTCGTTTGCGTCATTATACAGCTGATTTAATCTTCAGAATAAGGATTTTTTTTTCATTTACAAACATTTTTGCTTACGATATTTGCATAATGATCGGTGGTATGACCATAGAAGTACTGGGTGCTTACAATATTGCTTACAGATTTCGCGTTGTGATTAAAACTGGTTTATTTTTCGTTTCATAGCAGTCGCTTTACCTACAACTGGTAACGTGGAACAAACAACTGCGTTTAAATAAAAGTTGTACATAGATCACGATTAATTATATTTCAGTCAGCTGAGCTTTTCTTGCCACTTAATTTTAAACCCACAGTCCACTACAAGTACTCAATTCAAGAGATTAAAAGTTCCAAGTCCTCAGGGCCCTCTGGTTTGACTAAGTAATTATTCAACGAGTTAAACTTTACCCCAACTTTGTGTTGTGGAAACTGTATCACTGCTCGGTCACCTTTTAACTCCACTATTTGTTTGTTAACTTGATCCGGGATACTTTATTATAAATAGCTGGACTTGATATTTTTTCAAAACTTAATTCATACTCTGAATCTATTTTAGACTTTACTTTTCGAACAAATTTAGGAATATTGGTTAAAGTTGTTTCAATGCAACTTATAGCTTCACTACTTAACCAGTAAACTTGTTGAATAACAGAATTTATTTGGTTTCTACGTCTATTATTAAAATTTCCTTTATCGGATTTTATTTTTATAAGGTTTTATTCAAGTCACAGTTGATTAAAAGGTAATTCTTAAAATTTGTAACTCCAAAATTGAAAATTTGGGGCCACAATTTTTGCCAAATGGCAAATTCTGACTTCACCGATCCATTTTAGGCAGCAATGAGTTCAGTGCTCTGCATTATACCGTTCATCTTACGTCAACTGTAGAAATACTGTTATTATTTATGTTGCTTATCTAAATAAATACGAAAATTTCACCTTTTTTGGATCTAATATTTAGTTTTTATATAGCTGACTGGAATTTCCATATCTCTGGCATTGAAAAGATTTTGTTTATAAAATTGATCTCTTGTAAGGCTTAAAAATTAGGTAAATATGTAAGTATCAGGCTGAAGAAATTATGATATTAGGTTACACAGACTTCAAAGATAATGAGACTGATGAGCTGATGAGATAATTGGGCTATCTATTGGATAAAGGGGCGCGTCTTCATAGTTGACACATATTAGCTTGCATCATGAATTTCTTAAGGCACTTTAATCAACGCTTACGATCTTCTACTAAAGTTGCGGGAATCTCTTGCAAGTAAACTTTTACAACCCAGGCTGAAGGATTAAAATCTGTTAGTTGAAAGTTAACTGGGCGTATTTTTTCATATCTGGGTTGCCGTTTGAACTTGTTGACCTGGTATCCGAAGTGGAATCACTTCACAAGTCCTTAGTATACGGACACTCGAATGCTGCTGACGTGGAAAAGGTGTTAAGAGTAAGGAGATACGTGGTTTTAATTTTTAGAACAAATAATCGTATTGCAAATATAGAAGCAGTACTGATATTATAAATAAAGATTTATAAAGAGGCTGTTGAAAGTACTTTCAAAAGAAATAATATAAACGAAAGAAAAATATCTGTCAACGTATGTTGATTTGGCCAAATTAAATTTACAACTAGACGGTTTTTCATGGATTGGTGTTATATTATTATTAAGTTTTGATATGATTTTTTGAAAATTTATTAGGGTTGAAAAATCTTTTGATTTTTTCTGATCCAGTAACATTTTATTTTATATTTTCGGAATCCAGTGAAACCCCACATCACTCATTTCCATTCGTGGAACCTGTGTTCTACAGCGCACAGTTTACTACAGGCAAAGTTATACCGCGAAAGGGTGTAAGGGTAAGGTCGGAGTGAAATAAATTCTGTTTTGAATAACATGAAATGCAACTCTGGGACCCTCGTCAGGCTTTGATATACACCTGATTCACGACCGGCATTTCGAGGCGCCTCTTTCATTTGCAGATACAGTCTGAAACAAAACGTGCGATGTAAATAGCAAATCGTTTGGATTGCTAGGAGCAATGGAAAATACTGCAATTCAGTATTCGTTATGAAAAAGTGATTCTGATAGAGTAGGAAATTTCGTAAAGACTAAGTACTTACCTAAATGATTTTTTTAAAGAATTCCCGTCTGTATGTGTTGTGTGTTCGCATCAGGCAATAAATTACTGAAAAATAATAAATGATATAAATAAATTACCGAATGAAAGATGTGGTCATACTGAAAATCTAACTTGCACTATAAAAAAGTGGCGCAGATGTCATC
Organism: Ephestia elutella; assembly: GCA_018467065.1. Lineage (NCBI taxonomy): Eukaryota > Metazoa > Arthropoda > Insecta > Lepidoptera > Pyralidae > Ephestia > Ephestia elutella. The sequence goes on along the minus strand of JAEMBS010000103.1, from coordinate 44,058 downwards.
TTAATACAACACCTAGAATCTGAGATACTAGTAAATTCTACGCGGACAAAGTTGCTATAAAGAGAGCATACCTACATATACCTATTTATTCGTATCGTCAACATAAAATTTTATGAAAAGGGCTACTTCGTTAATACGTTCTTAGAACTGAGACTACCTAACGATAATATTCTTGTTTCCAAGTAAAACAGTGCAACGACTGAAAAATAGCGTACAACTGTGACACACATGCCCGATCAACCACAAAGCGACTGAGAGCAAAATGCACGCTGTAGCAAAACGATACTTCAATTTCACGCTCACTAGTCGTTCTCTACCAACCAAAACCAAAATAGCCTTTGGAAAACAAGCAAGTTACAAAGAAAATGTATAGGGGTTCAAGAAAAACTTGAATGCCTTGGCTCTGTGAAGCAAATCCAAAGTGTAAAACAATAATTTCATTCAGAATGTTGCCATTGATAAACTCTAAAATTGTTGAACAACTTGATTCGTTCGCTGCTCCATGATTTTGTAGAAACAGAAATATATTTGAAATATGAAAAAAATTAAGTCTTCATCAAAATGGAAAGCTGCGATGTCGCCTAAATACAGACAGAAATACACAAATATTTGTGGCACTGCGTACATATTTTATTTTCTTGCACACACGCCACTGGCAAATACGGGCGTACCATCAAAACTAGTCATTTGAAAATTTTGCTCCACCGTATGTAATTATTCGCAAATTGGAGAGCGGATACAAAATCTGCATAGAATTTGGGCAGAAATGAAAATACATTTTCATCGGCTGTCCCTATGTAAATGCAGTGGTGGAACGTAACGATGTTACTGCCGTAGCGGGTAATGGATTATGCTATCTGACTAACTGCATTCGGGAACACAGAATAAGTAATAGTAGCAAGTACTATTTCGGCAGGTTCAATCTTGAACTAAAGTCGAAATCGAAACTTATCGCATGGCACAAGCGATCAATCACATATGTTTTAGTTAGCACCTAGCCGCTGACTGAAGTCGATTTGACTGACAGCTGTCAGCACAAAAATCCCCTCGTGGGGTCCGGAGGTCCTCGTACCTAAACGTAGTAGTGGGGACTCCAGTGACGAATCTAGGTAGCGCAAAACTGACTTTTTGTCTGCAGTGCTTTCAATGGGCTGTGAAATTTCAGGTGACTCCGCGGAGTTCGCATTTGGGGTAATGAATATGGCCTTAATGACTGAAGGAATACGTGTCACTGGGGAACTGTCTGAAAATAGTCCATTATACCATGCAAGTATTCCAATATGCTGAGTTATTTCTGTATTTGTGTTTGAATGAACACTCTTCATAGATGCACGTGTGAACAGTACAGGAATGTATAGATAAGCAAAATACAAAACGAGAATCAAAAATTGTTAATGTCACAATTGCCTAGTTCGGTTATTGTAATGTTAATTCCAGTATCTGAGGTCGAAGTCTAGTTTGTTATTGTTCAAACTTATATTAAGTTTGAAGATGTCTTTCATTATGTTGGGTTATTGTAAATTCGTCCCCAGAGTTAATTCGGTACCTAATTAATTTACGATTGGTGTAATGTTGCTGACTTTCTTCTGATTTTGTAAATCAAATCATTTATTTGCAATTAATAGGGTTATAAAAGCTTAAGTCTATAAACTTATAGTCGAATAATTTATTAAGAAAATTCACGTAGTGTACAGCTCTCATTTAGGTTTATTTTGTCTGTAACCAATACTGAATTATGAACTACAGCCATGAAAAATGACAGCAGTATGTTTCAATCGGCTAATTATATTATTTAGTTTCTTTTCTCTTTTTGTTTTCATCAATTACAGAGTTTTGTATTCAATATGTTAGCCATAATGGATGGTATTAAATGATTGTTTTGATAATGTTAATAGATATTAAAATTTTAAAATATTTAAACACGCGACTCACAAAACACGAATAAAGCCTTCATATAGCACAAATAAAGTGTGAACGAACAATATGATAACCGATTGAGCATCCGGATGTTCCGGTCGGCTAGTGCCGTGAACAATGGCAGCGCTCGGTACACATTGGGAGCCGGTCACCCCTAAAGGAGTCCATTTCGCTACGCCTCGGCCGATAGCCTAGATTCTGTGTTCGTGGATTGTTCCGGCTCATACGTGTAGTTCCGATCATGGATTGCCTCCGGAAGCTCGAGAATTTGCGGGGAGTGAAAATAAATGTAGAATGCAAGATATATTTGAGAAAGTAGAAGTTTTAACAGGAGTTCAGAGAGGTAACAATTTGAAATGCGATTTACATTTGTCTGCATTCGATAATAATGTAAATGTTGTTAAGGAAATTATCGGAATGAATGTTGCGATAAAGGTTGTCATCGTTAGAAACAGCAATTCGACCGATGATTGTTAAATTCTCATGACGCGTCCTAAATTAAATTTGGCTACCGGCGAAATTTTCCGGACGAATTATTGTCCCCGAAATGAAACGTCAGCCACGAGCGCAGGTCGCAAAATTCCAATCATCTCTTTATTCTCTATTCGTATTATATTTTGTTTTCTCTAAAGAATATTCCAAACATTTTGGCAAATTCATTTACGTTGATTTTTAACGTTCAACCTTTGTGTATTCCTCATAGAAGTCGACGCACTGAAACTTGACATATATTGATTCTACCAGAACTCAAATAAGCACTAGCTAGAATATCAACCGTCTAGACTAGACGAATAAGCAAATTTTAGTCCAGAATGTGGAAATGCGCTTGACTATCTATACATAGATAATTGGAGCGGAGATATTTATTGTGATGTATCAATTATTATGATTCAGTGCAGATTGTAGACTAGTCTGAATAGATTTATATGTCCCGCTGATGCAATGGAATTAGCTGCCTCGAGCAGAACACCTACGCCTTTAGAAAGGAGTTAATGAGCGTTATAATGTGATTGTATCGCGATGGAATGAGCCTTTCAGTCTTTGTTCTTGACAATTTGTTATTGCATGACAGTTTTTCACATAATAATTATGTTTGTGATTGTGAGGTATTTTTCATTTTTTTCTAATATAACTAATTATCTGGAAAAATAACAAGCTGTCTTAAATTTGTGCATATTATTTTCATTGTGATCATCGTCGTTTATCAGGTTTTTGATGCAATGGCGACGGCCAACTTTTTTTTTAAACCACATTTGTAAATAATTGTAACTAATAAATTATTATTGTGTTTATGCAAACAAATTTATCTTTATTAGTTTGAAATGTCTGGGTAAATATGCTTTCTCAGGCTAAGTTCATCAAATCAGGACTCTATCTTTCTGTAGACGCCGATACCTAAACAAACACGCCTTTAATTTTGATAATCTAATATGTATTTATCAAAGTGAAACTTGTATTCCCAGACTTTTCAATAGTTAAGTACTATCGCTTAAACCTCCAGAATGTACTTTTTTACGTATTTTTTTAGAAGTAATTTCTGACTAACAATACTTCTACTTCGAGCATTAGTACCAGGCGAACATAACATAGGCAGGTACGAGGTTTTAAGCCTCAGGCGCTGCTTACTGGGTCAACAGGTCCACTCGAGAACCACATAGAGGGAGTCTCTCAACCTGTGATGTGAGAACAAAGCTGTAGGATTAAGAGCTTGTTACCGGGCTTATGGATTTAGTATTTCAAAATCTTGCAGGTGACTTTAATTCAGTTCTTAACACATGTAAAATTTTAAATTAAGTTCGCTTAATTAATTAAGCGTTTGAAGAATGTTATGTACATGTTGACTGTCAACATAGTTTTGATTTATAACGTTCTGCGTAGTCTGTAAACTAGTTATTACGCCGCCTGCGTCTTCGGCCGGATGTCCGATGATCTATTGTTTCGTCTGATGCACTGTCTGTAGGTACCGCTAAAAACTTCTATAAATAATGCATTATCTGTATTCGTCATGTTTGTATACTTCTAGGTACATTCAACTGCATCCTTAATTACCCAGCATAGATTTCTGTGCATTATTGGTAGCAGTATTTTTGCAATTAATTTGCGAAGATTTAAATGCTGTACTGTACATAATCACAAAAGAATAACTTCTTGTACTACAATAGGCTAAGAATGCAGAGAAGATAGTCTACCTCTAGCCATCTAATTTCATCTCATACTGGCTAAAAACTTGCTAGAAAATGTTCAATAATACCAACATTTGTATTGGTAGTTTCTAGAATAGGTCTCCTTCATTCCTAGAATTAAGACAAAAACAATAGTTGAATCCGTAAATGAATTTAGACTATATTCGAGTACAAAGAGACTTCGTACAGACTTCATATATATCTTTTCAGATATAAGGCAGTGGGCATAAACAAAGTTACAGGTTTTCCAAGTGCACTTCAAGATAGCAATCTCGATAATTCGCTGACTGCCATAGGGCCTGCTAAAATTGTGAGGATGTTTAATTTTGTGCAATCTGGGCGTGCTGCGTTCACCCGCGCAGTATTGATTTTTGTTATTTGCATCCCGTCTGCTCTCCTGTATATATCTGATGCTATTGTTGGACGAATAGTCATTTATGTGCTTCTTTTATCCGGCCAAATTCGGACGTTTTCTACCGAACGGACGACTGAAACCGTTTCTATCTTTGGAGTAAAAACAAACAGCGAGTTCAACTCTTCGTTGATTCTTATCTCTGTGTGTTTAGGAGTTTTGTTTCTTCAAGGAATGCCATTTAATTAGTGGGTTATTTGGATTTTAGTTTGTTTATCGTCACAGCGGAGGTGCCATTTCGAAAGCTACCTGACATACCTCCGTGTTCTCTAGAAATAGTGTTCCACGTGTGGCAGTATTTAGGTCGCGTCCGTTCCATTTATAATCTTTGCCGATGCCGGTTCATCACTCATAAACTTGGTGCCGGCCCGAGGCAAGTTTTTGGTCTGAGCAAAGTGTAATGACAAAATGAGGGGGCACAATTTGTCGTATAATATATTTTAACACAGACTAGGTGTGCTCGGGGCTCTCTTTCCTTGGGAATTGTGGGATAATGTTATTCTGGGTTTTATTCAACATTGACCAGGTACAAATACTAATATTCATAATTTATATGGGCTAAGTCGTCAAGTTAAAATTGGCGGATGGTTTCGTCTCTTCAGCTTTATTTTAAACAACTGAAATTAATTGTTCTAAGATAAAAAAGTGAGAGCAATGGTTATTTTTAATAATACGATTTATACGTTTCCATGAATGAATCTAACCGAGCTTTTAGTTCTGGTAGGGCCGGCACTGTGTAACTCCATAACATGACAGGGCGTGGTTCCGTACGGCACGATTGCTATTCTTTCCTGCGTTTATTACCTACGCGATCGTATATCAATGCCATCATATTGTTTCGGCTATATTTTTCAACAAATGTCGCCTGCTCAGGAATTTATTTACAATGGAAAGGGAAATTTCAGTGTCGGCCTCACTCGTTTGACAATTTAACGAATGTTTTTCATGTCACGAAAATGTTTCATTAAAATAATTCTAATTAATGTTTTCAAGCAGTCTAAACAGTCTAAATACATTAACCAACTTCTTATATTGTTTGATTAAGAGTGATATCCTAAAACACATATTAAAGCTTAATTATTAAATAACAAACAGACATTTAGTAGGCAGATACATACTTTATGTATTTATACTGTTATACACGTAGCTTTTAAATTTATTTGATTAATTGTTTGGAATACTAAATATGCCAAGTGTAAAACCCATGTATGTTATTTGTATTAAGGTTATATTTATTCATCATCTTTCCGGTCCATTTGGCTCTGTCGAGTGGCATCAGATTTGCCATCTTCTTTATCAATACATCAGCCAACAGTGCCAACACTCATTCTTTTCTTTGACCTTTCTCTATATAGGTATTGGTTCCACCAATTTTCACATCAATATACTCTACAATGTACTCCTTAAAATATTTAACGTAAATGTTAATCATATAACAATGCAATATTATTAAAACGTGGCGCTAATCTGATGACGGAGCAGGAGGGTGCAAAAATTGCGCATCCTCATCAAATTACGGCATTTGTTTTCTTTTTCAACAAATTGTTACAGTCTTGACGAGGCCTTTGTCTTTGGTCCTACATAAATGTGTCGCGTCAATAATAGCTATTTAATTATATGCTTTCACATGACATGCTCATTTATTGTCAAATATTCCAATGTATTGCTCCAAACATTTCCATCGTTACTTACTACTTACGTTACATACTTATCATTATAATCAAATAGAAGCGCTATTCATTGAATAACTTAAACGGTAGATGTTTCATTAAGCCATAAATCCCAGGTGAGATCATCCCATCTTCGGGCGGCACTTTGACGGCATCCCTCCTTTCAGTAAATTGAGTAATTACCGCCTGAGATTACCCGGTAATTGAGGGCGGAAGCTATCGATCACCTTATTAGTGGTGCATTTTGTGACTACGTAATTGTGGTGTAGTCTGGTGTAGTTCGTGTACTTTAATAGTTTATTAATTACTTGCAGGGCTCGATTTGAACTTGTCAGTACTTTAAGGTACTTTAAAGGAGTTCGACAGTCGTCTATCGCGTATTAGACTTCTTGTTTTCTGGAATTATAGTTTGTAGAAAATACGATTTGAATTTGCGAGATTGGTTTAGATTTTTGGAGACCTATATGAGCTGTCCATAAATCCCCATTTATCCTTAGATCAACAGTTCACTAAATTGAATTTGACATTCAACTGTGTCATTGGCTGACTGTTCTAAAGGCCTAAAAAGGCTTAAAATTTCTTCAGTGCTGTACACGTTTAATGTAGCGAAGGTAGGTCGCTGAACTGAACTCCAAGGGTCGGTGTCATTCACTCAGTAAAATAACTTCGATAGAATTTGGCCCAATGAAAGTTCATAGCCTATTATTCATTTTATAAATCGATTGTACTGTTATCTAAGAACAATTTATATTGAAATCTCTCATTTGAACGCTTTCCCGGTTGCATCCTCAGCATACGCGTCGGAGCCCAGGGTCCGCTTTCCTACTTTTTCTTCTCTTCTTTTCACGGTCTTCGCATGGCCATTGGCACGCATAGCCTCCTTGACCCCCTCAAGCCAGCTCTTCTTGGGTTTTCTCCTTCTGCCAGGACCGGATGGTCGCGGCATGGCAATACATTTGCTCTCATGTTTGGCTTGCTGGTTTACGCCAAAAGTGGCCTTACAATTTATATTGATTATAATGAAATAGTTTGAGTTAACGATGGCGTACAGGAGAGATCTGGCGTGCAGAAAAAGGTTGAGCATAAATTGGTAGCTTATAAAATGTAGTCCTCTGATCGACCAATTTGTATGGGAAAGTAAAAAAAATGCGACTAGTTTCAGATACATTGGCAGACCAACTTAAAAAGAATTCGATGTCATTTATTGTTTGTAGTCTAGTCTAGACATTAATAACAAGCTAATGTTCGCCCTCCTAGAAATCTACCAGTTTGTAGACCCGTCTGCGTCCTCCATTCACCTACTGGCAGAGTTTATTCTCCCGCAGAGATGAGACTCTTTCAAAACGTCCACATTGAGCCCAATAGATTTAACCTGGACGTTTTGAAATACTCCAAATATGCCCGGGCGCTTGCCCTTTTTTTATTCTCTCGTGCTTACCATTATTTTATTGACGTTAAGTATTCAAGTTCAAACTTTAATCTTGTTAGATGTTTATTTAACGGCTCGTAGTAATTGGGTAACATCTAATTGAAAGTTAGCCGATGTAATTCAGGCGTTATTATTTATTCATTTATAAGAATTCTAGCTGCGCTTCGGAGCTCCGATTCTATGGGAATTTTGGGGTAAAAAGTATCCTATGTGCTGTTCTAGGGTTTCCGGTGTATTTCGTTGAAACCCATCCAGTGGTTTTTGCGTGAAACAGTGACAAACATTCATCTATCCATTCCCACAAACTTTTATATGTACTTATTTCCTTTTTAGGGTTCCGTACCTCAAAAGGCAAAAACGGAACCCTTATAAGATTGTTTGTTGATGTTAATTGAACACTTTGTTGTACGTCTGGCTGTCAAACTTTTTTTTCTCAGGAACGCTTAAAAGTATTAAGTTGAAATTAATATCGAATACTCAAATAAACAGTCTCTTTCAGCAAATATAATTAAAATTATACGTCAACGCGATCAAAAGATATTACCGTAAATGTTGCCAATTTTTGCATATTTTGCGATTTCAGGCAGCAATCAAAACCTATCGGGTACTTCTCGCTTCCAGTTGACCTAAAATTATGCAATTTGGCAAAAAGCAAGGTCTAACAGTATTTATACAAGAATAAATCTGATAATTATTGTAAATATGTTGTTGGAAGTTTGAAAAAAGTGTTACAAACTTATTTTTGCGCAGGATTCGGTATGAATCTTAGGGATCGAACTGCATAGTTAAGTTTGTTTTTGAAACAAGTTGGTCTTTTAGTTAGAGCTATAACGTGAGATGCTTTGCGTGTAAAAAACCCTCGGTGCGCGAGTTTGACTCGCACTTGGCCGGTTTTTTTGAACTTAGATGTATTGGTTGCTCGCTGTCAACTAGTGATGTGAAAATCTAGTTTAGAAGTAGTTGTCCATCAGTGTCTTGCTGGTGGCTGAAATATTGTTGTGGTAACTGCTTAATGCTGTCACACTTTTCCTGTTTAAAAAATAAAGCCCCTTTATTTTTGGTCTTTTTTACTTTACGATAGTCATTCTGATTGGGATGACCTCATTTGAAGCGTTTCAGTATGTCAATCGGTTCTTTAGGACAGAGTTCAGTCAGAAAATATCAGCGTGGTCTTTCTGATCATCATCAAATAGGTCGTGTATCTATATATTTGTAAGTTTACTTATACATATACGACATTTGCGTTTATATGTCATCAAAATAAATGGTGGTGCGAAAAAGTCGAAAATTTCACTGTCTTTCCGTTTTTAAAGCTATAGGTATCTGTAATTTTTCGCTGGCACGTAATATGTTGAAATGCCCAACTTAAGAACGTCGGGTTTTGATGAGCTAATTGAGATAAAGATTTTATATACATATAGAGCGTAGCAATCCGTGAAATTGATAATAACGCCAACGCGATAACAAAACAGTCACGGAATATTATTGCATTAGATTTCTCGTTTTCGCCTTTTGAACGCGCCGTGAATGAACTATGATGTCATATTTATAAAAAAAACCGGCCAAGTGCGAGTCAAACTCGCGCACCGAGAGTTCCGTACACGCAAAGCATCTCACCATTATAGCTCTAACTAAAAGTCCAACTAGTTTCAAAAACAAACTTAACTTTGCAGTTCGATCCTTAAGACTCCTACTGAATCCAGCGCAAAAATAAGTTTGTAACACTTTTTTTTAGACTTTCAATAACATATTTACAGTTTTCAGATTTATTCCTGTATAAGTACTTTGCTTTTTGCCAAATTTCATAATTTTAGGTCAATGGGAAGTACCCCATAGGTTTTGATTGCTGCCTAAAATCTCTTGATCGCGTTGACGTATAATTTTAATTATTTTTTGCTGAAAGAGACCATGGATCCGAGTATTTGATTTCTACTTGATACCTTCAGGCGTTCAGACGGACAGACGGACAACAAAGTGATCTTACAAGGGTTCCGTTTTTACCTTTTGAGGTACGGAACCCTAAAAATGTTTTAACCCTGAAGACTGACTCAGAGCGTAGGTACAGCAAAACATCAACTAGAGATTTCTGTATGCCAAAACTCTTAAGTTCTTAGGATCAAACTGGCTATAGGTATAAACCTTGTCATTCTGTGTACAGAATGGCTTATTGCATTCCACTGCTGGACATGTAGACTTAGGCCTTGTTACAAGTGACTCATTTGAGAGGTATGTGAAATTTGCTCGTTACGGATTTTCGCAAAAGAAGCGAATAAAATTTTGTTTTGACTTAAAATTCTTTGCCATACGATGAAATTATCATATAGTTACAATTTAAACAGCTTCTATGTATAGTCGCAACGATGAATAGTGTATTGTATATTGAAAATAATAACCGATCTGTCTTCACCAAGAACGCCACTGAATGAACATTGTTCCAATGCACCCTTTTCATAAGGGAAGAGCAGTTACATACACTTGCGGCCATTATATTCCCGAATAAACTCCTGTTATTTTCGCATCCAGACTAACTTTTATACAGAAAAGTTGCACTGATAAAATACCCATTTGATGGTTAGTAGCGTTTGTGGATGGTTAGCAACTTTAATTTTAAAAGACCTAGATTTATGTTTTACTCGCCTGTGTTTCTTATAAGATTCTAGATCTGGTCTGGACTCATCTAATTAGACTCTTCGTGTAAATTATTGCATTTATCCACTTTAGCCTTTTTTACATTTGTTTTTTTTTACCATTCGGTTTAAGTGTGACAAGTCTAAATGGCGGAAGCTTCATTTGTTTTTTTCGCACTAACTGTTTCGGCACTGAATTCTATATATTACTTAGATATTCTCACGCCTTCTTGACCCACTTCCAGTGTCTTCTCATTATCCACTTATTGAGTTCATAAGCTATATCGCAAAAGCTTATTAGGATTTTAAACGAGACGGAACGAGTCTCGTTAAAAGATTCGACTTTGCCACAAAAGGTGCTCACGATAACACAATGGAACAAAATTAGGATTTTTTTCGCTTCCTTACAGCGATTTTATTGTTTGAAAGTTTTTTTTTGCTTTTGTTAACCTTTAAGAGGTTCATTTCATTTAAATTTAAGAACATTGTTCTTAAGAGGTTAAAATTAATTTATACAAATGTTTGTGTTTAGGTTATATTTAAAAAATGTAATTCACCTTTAACGATGTAGGCATCTTATTTTTAGACAAAAAGGTAGAAAAACTTTGGTGTTGACTATAAGCACAGAATTAATATTAGTACTACGTACAGAAAGGACACTCCCTGCCCCTCCCGCAATATGGCTCCCCCCCCGCTCCTTCCGCACTTCTCCCCCGTTCTTGTGTAACTGTGGGACGTCCGACTACTATTGTTGATCGAAGTTCGACTATGAAAACGCACACATTGACGTGTTCACGGATATACAGTTTCATTTGTAGTAGGCATATTTGACGCGCCGTTTCTATGAAGCGCCCGCCCTGTGCTATAAGTTTTCAGTGAATGCATGCTGTAGCAGCATCATAGTCTACCAACATAATGTGTAATTGCAAATCTATCTCTCTTATAAATCATTAATTTGCATTTCTGTTATTTACGTCGGAAGGATGTGTAAAGAGCTCTGAATTTACACTGAGGCAAACAACTAAATCAAATCTTTTATAAAAATGCATGTAATAAGACAAAATATAACAACTCGTAATTAAGCATCCATATAGGTATGTATGCACGCACATTTATGAAGTATTCATGACTTCAGAGTATCTTTTATGAAGCCACTACACTGAAACTTATAAACAACCAAACTTTTGTCAACCCATAATACAAATAAAATGACTACATAACTTTTTGCAATATGTAACCAAACCCAGTTGGCTAATAACAGATAACTTTTTGTTAAAATCAAGTTAATTTTATTATTATTTTGTCTGAAATAGCCAAAGTAGTTAGTTTATCCTTTTTTTGAGTGTATTTCCGCCGACGAACCTCTCCCGTACTTAGTTCATGCTACCCTGTACATATAATATCTACAGATCTTCTAAGAGTGACCCAAATGAACACGACTGACACACAAAGTTAATCGTATTGCGTATCGTAGTATAGGCAAACGAAAATTTAAAATTTTCTACCTAGTCTGGTCTGGATCTCAATATGGTTCTTTCCTTTTTTAACCGACTTCCCAAAAAAGGAGTTATATGTTTCGATGTATGTTTGTTTTTTTTATGTATGTTCGCCGATTTCTCCGCCTATGGTGGACTGATTTCCGAAATTATTTTTTTATTCGACACAGACTATTCCCAAGTTGGTCCCATTTTAACCACGTCAGAATCTTTTCGGTAATTTTAAAGATACCTAACAAAATATTAAAATACTTACATTGGATTATAGAGCAAAAGCCCGCGACAGCATACCCTTCGTTATTTTATGAAAACTCAAGATTCTCTTTGCATGTTCCAACATAGAAATAGCGATAGAATATCGACTTAATAGTTGCATCATGATTACTTAGGCAGATAATATGTAGCAATCGTATTTGATGTGGTAGCTCAATTTCCTCAGAGTAAAAGTTTTTAAAGATTTTATTCCGAATAATATTAGAAATCATGTTATCCCAATGGATGGCATGATTTCTGGACCAATTGCTTGGCAATCCAAGCAATTGGTGCAGATATAAACCCCTGCCAGTTAAAACCTAAATTATAGTTATATTTGTTTTAATATAAAAGTTGAATTTAATGTTATTCTGAGAGGTCCCCAAGGGTGCTGTTACCTATAAAAATCACTTTTGCTATCCATATTACCTGCATAAGCAACTAAGATCTAAACTTCATTCGCTAATTTATTTTACCCATATATCCCACACAGAGAAACATTCAGCATTTTTAAAATAAGAAAGGTTTGGTCGTCGCGGGCTCTTGGTCTATTTATGTGCTAAAAATAATGAAATACTGACATGTTTTGACATTTCAAATAAAACTGACATAAAAAGATTCAATTTCTTAATTTTTGGCCAGTGTTATAATAAGTTTAAGTTTTCATGACAACAAAATTAATGAAAATAGGTATTATAGGTGCACTAAAAATAATAAAATATTTTTTTTTTCCAAAAAAATGAACTGACTTCCATTATGAAACTTAAAATCATGAAATAACTTAAAGGCAGATTTATCAAAAAGAAAGAAAAATGTATTGGCATGCCACCTACTGAACGAGGTGAAGTCTGTGCCAAATTAAAAAAATAAATAATCTACATTAACATTAGAATCATGTAGTATAAATAAAATGCCTAACTAAACAATTACACAATATCCTTACTCCTGCACTCCATGACTTCACCTCGTTCAGTAGGTGGTATGCCAATACATTTTTCTTTCTTTTTGATAAATCTGCCTTTATGTTATTTTATGATTTTAAGTTTCATGATGGAAATCGGTTCATTATTTTTGTTTTTTTTTTTATTTCTTATCGAGTTTGCTATGTGGTTTCGTTGGACACAGAGAAGCATGAGTTGGAGATGATAAACATTTGCGGCATAATAATTCGTTCATCTATTGATGCATGTCATGGACATTATATGTAATAACATTGTCATTGTTAAAATCGGATGATCCAGATTTGTTTTCATATGTTTATTTATTTAATCTTCATTGAACACGTATACATAATAACAGTACAATAGGCTGGATTATTGCTAATATCATTGTCTAAAATGTTATCTTTCGCTTGAACAGAATGTACAGTCGGGGACAGATACACCTTACCCCCTTGAGTAAGATAGGAGTTTTATCTGCCCACGACTGTGCCACGACTGTATATATACAATGTGTCCCGTGGTGTCCCGTCACCAGTGTCGGAGCCTTTAATGGTATGTTATATGGCATTTTTTATGAACAAATCACCACCCATAACTTTGTTTTATTCTACTGAAGTAAAATAGCAGCCATTTTGTTTTTTTTTCGGGCTCTTCTGCTACAGGGTGTCACAAAAGAAAGTTTATATTTTCTTAGCCAAGTGCGTGAACGCATCGAATCTGAGGGGCGCGGGGGCTATGCCAGTCGGTAGCGTGGCTCTTGGGAATTCAGTCGCTATGGAGCGTTTCTCGGGAGCGGACCGCGCGCTGTGCGTGCGAGAATTTTACAAAAACGGTGATTCGGCGACTGTAGCGCGTAGAAAATTCTGTAGTATTCGGGATTTTCGTCACATAAATGATGCACCAAGCATTCCTCTCATTAGAAAATGGGTCAAGAAATTTGAAGAAACCGGTTCAACCCTAGAAAAGTCAAAATCTGGGCGGCCGAGATCATCAAGAACGGCAGAAAACGTGGACAATGTTAACCAGTCTGTTCGTGAAGATCCGACTCTTTCAATTAGGAAGCGTGCAAGTGCTTTAAATGTGAATAGATCATCATTACATCGCATTTTATGTAGAGATCTAAAACTGCACCCCTATAAAATTCAATTGGTGCAAGAATTAAAACCTCAGGATGCCATGATTAGGCTTGAATTTGTAAACCAAGCAAATGAACGTTTTTCGACATTTAACAACATCTTATTTTCGGATGAAGCCCATTTTCATCTCAATGGGCACGTAAATAAGCAAAACTGCCGCTACTGGGGTGAAACGAACCCGAAACAATAGCATGAGAGGCCACTTCACTCACCAAAAGTGACTGTGTGGGCTGCAATGTCAGCGCGAGGAATTATCGGCCCTTACTTTTTCGAGGATGCAAGAGGACGTGCGATTACAGTCAATTCAGATCGTTATGTGGAGATGTTAGACAATTTCTTTGTGCCGGAACTGCAAAACTTCTCGGGCTATAATCAAAGAACATGGTTCCAGCAGGACGGCGCAACCTCGCACACATCCAATACGTCTCTTTTAAGAATAAGCAAAATTTTCCCTGGCAAGTTGATCTCAAGGAGAGGCGACATAAACTGGCCTCCACGCAGTCCTGATTTAACCCCCTTGGACTTTTTTTTGTGGGGTTATCTTAAATCTAAGGTTTACAACAACAGACCAACTTCTTTGGCGCAATTAAAAGAAAATATTCGCAAGGAAATCGCAGCCATCACAGAACCGACCTGCCGAGCCGTCATTGGCAATTTTGTGGTCCGATTAAATGAGTGCCGTGAACGTGAAGGTTTACATCTAAATGATGTTATTTTTAAAAAATAAATGCCCAAAGAGTGGTCTTTAATCTATACATATAATAAAACAGTAAAAATATTTTGTCTGTACATTTAATATTTTTGACTAAAATGGATAGAGGGAGACCTAAAAAGAACAATAGAAAGCAAAAAAATTTTTTTGGAATTTCTTGTCTGTCTGTCTGTCTGTCTGTCTGTCTGTCTGTCTGTCTGTCTGTCTGTATGTATGTACGCGTTTCACGCAAAAACTAATGGACGGATTTGAATGAAACTTTTTTTGTTGTATAGCTTTAAAGCCTGGGCAACATATAGGCTATAATTCATTTTGAAAACTGGAACATCTGATGAAGAACCATAACGGAACAGCTAAACTATAAGTAATATGGAAATGGTGCCTTAACAAAAATCGTTCAACCTGATGAGCATTTTCTGCCGACGTATAAAAATTGAAGATCTAGAACATCTGATGAAAAGCTCCAAGAGACCAGCTACACTATAACATATATGGAAATGGCGCCTTAGCTAAAATCGTTCAACCTGATGAGCATTTTCTGCTGACGTATAAAAATTAAAGATCTGGAACATCTGATGAAAAGCTCCAAAAGAGATTTTTCATCTAAGCGAAACTCACGCGGGCGAAGCCGCGGGCGACAGCTAGTAATTAATAAATATGTTTTATATAGACAAATTATTTTTTATTTTATCGACTCACAAAATATAAACTTTCTTTTGTGACACCTTGTATAATATGCTTATAATTCAATCGTAACTACCCGTGTTGAAGTGCTATTGACATCGACATAAAATAGGTCTCATTTAAAAGCTATAATCGGGCCGAAACCTAAACTCCCGTATGACGTATGTCAGTTTGACAATAATAATGATGTAACTAAACACGAATCGCTACGATTATTTGATTTTACTTAAAAATAACAAATACAAATAAAATAATTATTTTTATTAATCAGATATCTGAACCATCAAAGTAGCTGTCATAGTCACTAACATGGATAAATAAATTCATTGTGAATAGTATTATCTACATACTCTGATGACACGATTCGATACGATTACGTGAATTCTTGCCCCTCTTTCTTTTATTTTGTATTGCTATAATGTTATTTTTTTTTAATCTTAAAGGGCAATAATTTTTATATTTAGCATTTAAAAATCAATAACAAATGTTATTAAATAAATCGATAAATTAAAAGATGTATCGCGATTTTTTACATTTTTACTATCGATTTATTGTAGCCGGATGCAGTGCAATTCCCTAAACGGTCAAGCCGGAAGTTCAAGTACTACATTTCCGTGCATAGATTTAAAAATCAAAAAATTCGGAACTTCGTGGGCTTGACCCTGATGACACCTGTCATACGGGAGTTTAAGTTTCGGCCCGATTATAATCATGTAGACTTATTGTAATATGCGAAAACTTAATAACTGTGTTTTAAGATGTTTAAAATTTTTAGTAATTAAGTTATATTGTACTGTAAGTTTTCCGATTAAAATTAAAACAACAATACAATGATAAAGATGTTTTAATATGAAAGGCAACAAAAAAGAAAAAAAAAATTTTTTTGAATTGTTTTCTTCTTGTGAATTAACTAGCCCATTAAATGTTTATTTTTTATTTTAAAACAAAAAGAAAAAATAAAAAAGTTTTGAGTGGTGATTTGTCCATAAAAAATGCCATATAACATAACATTAAAGTCTCCGACACTGATGACGGGACACATTGTATATGCGTCTACTGTACATCTGCAATAAAAAAATGCAATGAAATTCATCCCATTACAAATACGTCCTATGTTATAAAAAAAAATTAAGGTCATATGTAATGTATTCAGTGATATAATATTGTTATCTATCTTTGATATTGGCTTCTGCATTCACGTAACAGACAAAAGTTACGCATTAGCAAGTTTTGCACAAGAAATCGATACAGATGATGGAACGCCAAGGGCTGAGGCTTGAATGGCAATAAATATCCCTTATGTTTGGTTACCGACTGTCTAAAAATACAGCAGGAGATTTTGGACAGATCGGCACGTTTGCAAGCTTTGGGCGTGGTCCTTGTTTTTATTGCTTTGTCGGCAAGGAATACTTAACTTTCGCGCAGTATGACGCAGTTTCGTCTTGTTACTTACTATCAAAGATTAAAAAAAAAGTTTCTGTTTATTGTTTCTGCCTCTAGCCTAGCATGTGTGTGGGCACCGCTTGGTTTAGCGACAGCTCTTTTTCTTAAACAGGTTTCTCTTTTTATTGCAGTTTCTTTTTAGTTTCAATTATTTCTTACCAAACCTTTGGGACAATTTTGATTTTCCTTTTTAAAATGTTTCTAGAAGGTTTTTTTTATCATACAAAAAGAAATACAAGAAGTTGCAATACATTTAAACAATAATCTCACAGAATATTAAAACTTCATTAGAAAATCTTGAAATTCGTTCATAAAGTTCATATTAAAGCCAAAGCTGAGCACTTTACTGAAGCAATTTTAAGCTCATTTGCGCAGCTTAAATTCTAAGTCTCTCATTACGGTAACCCAGCAGTTGCTTGGCACTTGTAAATATACAATGAACTGAACTATCTAAATCATGTTAAGAGGGCGTCTAATTATATCTGTGGAACAAAACGTGTCTTCGTCGGCATCCCCTGAAAGATAGTGATTTATGTGAGTTCTGCATCCAGCTGCGTCAGCTCTCCTAAAGTCTTTAGGATCCAATGCCGTTGAGAGATTTACATTGACATTGTCCAAACTTTGACCTGTTTTCAAACGTTGCACCTATTTATATTTTTCATGTAAGTTTAACTTGATTCTTTTTTCATTCAAGTTGCCGATTTTTTTTAAACCAAAACTACATTTTAATTGATTTAGGTATTTATGAGCAAAAAATAAGATAAGTTTTACTAACTACATAACTTATGCTCTTGCGTTTTAAGTAGATATTGTTTAGATTAGAAGCATTTCAGAAATGAGGTCTCATTGTCCAAGAGTGTCCTGCATGGTTTTACGATGCGGATTGTGAATTAAAACGGGACATGATTGTATTGTAACAGAATTGCTGTGATGTTTGTCACATATACATATTTAAACCTACCTAATGCTTGAAAGTTTGAATTGTAGAAATTCGAGAGATTTAAGATATTTCTCATATTTGATATAAATATTTTCTGCAATCCGTTGTCGCTTAGAATATTGCATATTTTTTGATTCAATCGGTCACAATATATATTTTTCATGCAGAGTTTTGGACAGATACTATTTATAAATAAAAAAAATCTTATAATATATGGATTTCAAATGTTTGTACTTTCATTTCACCTCTGATTATATTTTATTTTAGTTTCTCCGATCTTAAAATTAAGTTTAATACTTTCTATTTCTTACATACATACATACATATTATCACGCCTTTTTCTATTTCTTATTTTGTGCTAATAGTTTTGCACGCAGCACTAAGTGTAATTATCCAATTAAGTATGTACCTATTAAATATTTAAGTAATGAAATCTTTTTAGCTTTCTTCGAAGAAGAGTAATGTTTTTTTTTAACAAACCAGTAACAATAGAAGTAGAACATAATTAGTAATAATAACATATTATTAAAACGATAAAACAGGAGTCTAGTTTTGTAAGAATATTTTTCAACGTGAAAAAATTGTGAATTATGAATTTATGAGAAGCAGCTGCATTTAAAGTTTTAACTGCACTTATTCCACCACTTCATGCAATCGTTTTTTCGAGGGCCAACGTGTTAATATCGTTTAAAAGCGTTGAAGCTAACTGCTCTGAATATAAATTTATATTTTTTCAAATATCAATTAGGATACAAATATTTGAGACTATCTCTTTAAAGTTAAATATGTATTACCCTTTGTAGGTAGAGTCGTGATTATATTTCGTATTTAATTCCTTTCTAAATTTTCCTTTTTATTCCTTTTTATATTTACCTTTCATACAAACTTTTGTGTGGTAGCTGGCCGGCAAACATTAAAACGATCCCTTCCCAACCCAACTGCTCGTTATGGTCTAAAAGATTTATTATTGCTGCAACGTCTCTATCGTTCGTCTTATTGTTTATTTTTGTAGCCTGCTTTGTCAATACACATCTGTTTTGGTTGAGCCTTATTGTCAGCGAGGCATCGTAGTAATGAATCCGTTTCAATTCGGTAGGCTCTTGATCTATTTTAGTAAGTTGCTCGGTGACTTGCCCATTGCATTACATTTCTACGAAAGGTCGTTCATCTTTCTCCAAGTGAATTGTGATATCGTCATTGTATACATTCGTTATCATATCACCGTCAGTGACACTAGGCTGGTTCGACGCCTTGGTGGACGTTCGACGCGCGCGTCCCCTACTGCGTTCCCTCTCCCCCCGCGCTCCGCCTAGTGGCACAATGATGCAGTCTCTCTTCGGCAGTCGACAGGTCTATACGTCGTTTTGTTCGAAAAAGCCTTTCGTGTTCGAGCTTTTGTCTACTTTTTCTGTAATTATGTGCCATCTGTTCTTCTACGCTGTATACCGTCGTAAATAAATTCACTTTGTGAACCAGTGTCCGGCTATTTACCGTATCTGATTATTGAACAGTGGTATCGAGGATTTCTGTTGTGTCAGTATAAATTTATTTAACAAAGTTCGTGCTTGTGCCTAATATTTGGGATGTTGCTGAATCACTAGGATCTAAACAATTTATAAGGTATGATTCAGAATTTATTTTATTTCGGTGTCTATACTTTTTTTTATAGGCTTGTAGATCTTTTTAATGTAACAAAATATTTGTTATTATTTAAAAAAAGCCCATAGTAGATTCTTCATTAGAAGAAAAAATACATAACTTGTACATTTTTAGGTATTTCTCCTTGAAATTTCTTTACGTACTCTTTAGTATTTGTTTACGTTTAGGGTTTATTCATTAAAAAATTTAATTCACTCACTTTTGTTTGTGTTAATTGAGCTTAAATAGATGAATTCTATAGAATTATAAATGTTGTATTATATATAATATAGGATCGTGCCGTCAGTGATGACATAAATATTTAATTATCCCACGATGCCATAAACGGAGGGTGGGTTGGAAGTGCGGGAAAGAGATGGCTAACAGCATACAACTTCAGAGGGGTTGCCAGTTCGGAGTATTCGACGGATATATAAGTGCTTATAGTTATTTCCGTGTGAATATTATCCTCCCCACCTTCTATTTGCAGTGAATTTGGGAGCCATTTGTGAACGTTTGGAGGATTGGTTGTTTGAAAACTTTCTTCGATGAACGAAAGCAATTCTTTGTTTTGCCTGTAGATGTTATCATTGTTTTATTATGTACTTATATTGTTTGAATGATTATTGAATGAATTAAATTTTTAGTACCTATATGATACCTATTCAAACTTAGGCGTTAATGAAAAGGTATCCACATAATTCGAAAAGAGAATTCGAATTACAAGACTTGAGGACCCACCACGCAATTCTTGTGAATTATTTTTATTTGTCAGTAATAAATTTGTACATTGTAACTATGTTCTCATGGAACTCAAGTAACCAAAACTTTGAAATACATAGTTCCTTGGCCTACATCTCATATGAATTTCTTATCCAAATCCAACTCCTTTCGTTCGAGTTTCCAAGAAGCCATTGGGAAACGGGACAGACCCACTAGACTACATACAAGTTTAAACATGTTTGGTACTCAAAGACATTTTAATTTTAAAACAATGCTATATGGTTTTGATTATGTTTATTTAGTTACATATCTTCATATTAAAGTTATGTAGTCAACCGCAATTAGAAAATAAGTGCTAATTTCGTGCATAATCATTACGTATTCAAATGTTGTATAATCTTTATTATTAATATAGCTTAAAGTAGAAAGTTTGGTTAGTTATTTTGCTAATTTCATTAACTTTCTCGGAAAACAATTCTTTAATTTCACACATTCATCGAATCTAACAGTTAATTGAAGTTGAGAATTAATTTTCAAAGCCTTTTCCAAAGAGTCATTTAGATAGAATGTTACTTTCTTGGCCAATTAATCTCTTGAACACAATTGCTTGTATCGTACAGCGTAGTATTATTCTTTGGAAGTTAGAAATTCGATCCAATTTTACGTCTTTCTATTAGATCTGGGAACAATTGTGACATCAATTTGTGAATCGCTTAGAAGTTTACTTTTAATTATAGACATAATTATACACACTTAGGTATATGTCATAAGGATAGAATAAATTTCTATTTTATACCTACCTTTGTTCACGTTTGGTTGACTCCATTTGTGGCAATTCAACTTTCACGTTTTATTGATCTGTTACCTGTGGTTTTCTATTTTGCCGAAACACTACTGATATTTACACAGATGTGTTTGCTGTACATCTGCATCATACTTACCTTCGTCCAAATGTATATCTACCTCTTACTTGTAAATTCTCTTTACGTTAGCCTCTCACGCACACATCACACAATCCATATTAACGAATTGAAAACGTCCGGTGCTTAGCTGGGGTCACTAGCTGTCAATTCAAACTCAACTCTTTTCTCACTCAACGGATCTTAATTTTTGTACATTTGGTGCCAATGATGTTAATAGACAGAACGTTAAACGTTATTATTCTCAAGCACCACTTTAGCCTAATTCATTCAATGATACACTCTGATTAGTTAAATGCGTTATTGATATGTTGAAATCCAGTGTCGCTTCTACGATGCCTTTAATTCGCTTTATTGTCTGCAACAAACGTCACTTATAGTTAACGTACGATCAACAGCACATCAACATACCCAAATTCATTGCAAATTCACTACTATTACTTCACGTCAGAGTTTTATGTGGGTTCACTTGTCTTGCATTTGACTGTACAGGACGCTGACCCGTTCGATCCGTCTCGATTTATGACCATAGCTGACACTATTATCACCAAATGAAATATCGTACGTGATTCATACACTTTTGTTTTTATGTGAATTCATCGTGCTTCTTTTTTACATGTTCGCCAAACCTCGACAAATCAACGCATATTGCTTAGTTTTAATGTGAGCTATGTTTTGACACATGATAAAACTAAGCAATGTGCGACGATTCGCCGTATCATTTGGCAAGCAGGTAAACTAGGCGTTAAACAACCATTTTGTTATTATTAAGGTATTCATTGTATTGCCCAGTTTGGTATCCCGTAATCATGAATCATTCTTATCCAGTGGTTGCCCAACAATTTTGTGTCATACTGATCGCAATATGTACTAGTACTCCATCACCAAATATGTTCATGGGTTTGTAATACCAGACTTTGTTATTTCATCACTATAAAAAGTAATTAGTTTAAATTAATTGGTGACAGTAATAGCTATTTATTGGGAGCTCTAGGTCAAATAGATATTTGACCTAGAGCTCCCAATTTCACTTTTGCTTAATTAGTTCCATAACTTAAATATATATTCGCCATAGAAAAGTTGTTCAACTCGTACAAGTACGAAATGTTTAGCAAGTTGGAATTTTGGCTGATTCACTTGTTCCAAAATTATCATATGTATCTAGGTTAACGATGTTTATGGCAAGTAAAGAGTCGTGGTAACTTTCGTTCACAATGTTGTTAGTGATTGATTTGAGCTCCCTATCTGTAGGTCACTTTTTGTGAATGACTTTATTCCTTTTCTGCTTTCAGGCTTCTTTACGTCATGTTTTATTCATGACATACATTCCTTCTCTCGGTTGTATTAGCTGTTCGAGGCATTTGTAATTACATCTGGGAAATGAGCACCCAACAATCGGATCAAAGGCCGCTGACCTGTCTGCAGCCTAGCTATTGAATCGGTGTTTGTCATTAATATTTATGGGCTGCGCACTCTTCCACCGAGCGCTTCGGGGAAGTAGACACCTGAAAGCGTTTGTCCATTACACCACCGTACTTTATTGGACGACGTGTTAATTACTCCCGCTTGTGAAAGGTTTCTGATTAGTGCTTCCATATACGTATACTAGTTGTTGATTTTGTTTCCTACATTTGTATTAGGGTGTTGTTGCCGAAGACCAGATAATGGTGTCTTTAATTTTTGTTTTATTGTTAAATGTGTATATTGTAGAAGTATTCATTTACTGAGGATCATAACATTGTATTGTACACTCTCTATGTTGTGAACCATTGTATTTTATAAGCAATATCAGAGCCCGTCGAATGCGCCTCGCGGAGATAGTGTATCATATCGTATCTTAGTCACTATATTCTGTAGCTCACTGTTGGTATACAACAGAAATGAACAAAAACCAGTATTTATATTTAGTTGTCATATTGTTCATAAATAGGGAAAATCTATACATATATATATTAAAACAGTAAAAATGTTTTGTCTGTACATTTAGTATTTTTGACTGAAATGGATAGAGGGACACTTAAAAAGAATAATAGAAAGCAAAAAACAATTTTTAAAAACTGGAGCACATGGTGAAGAACCAAAACAGAACAGTTAACCTATAAGATATATGGAAATGGTGCCTTAACAAAAGTCGTTCAACCTGATGAGCATTTTCAGCTGACGTATAAAAATTCAATATCTGGAACATCTGATGAAAAATACAAGAGAGATTTGTCTTCTAAGCGAAACTCACGCGGGCAAAGCGACAGCTACTTCATTATATTTTATTCGTAACTTGTGAATTAAACTTTTTCAAAGTTCTAACGGTCTGCAAAGATGTTTATAATGACTACGTGGGATGAGACGAGAATGTTGCGAAACTACAGTGGGAGAAACCATGAGTTCTGACCCTTCGTACGTTGTCAGCATTACTAATCTGGACGTACATAAAGATGCGTGCATAAATACACCCACATGGTATTCAAAAGCTAGTCAAGCCGATCCGACTCGTGGAGAATCGACAAATGATAAGACAGCGAAAATACCGGTTCTTGAATACCGCTCACTTTCTTATAAGAAGGACAAGTGGACACATTCTTAACGATATTTGATTTGTGAATAATGGGACTGACAGACTCAATGTCGCCACCTTGTCACTGATGAAGTCAAGGCTCGTGCAGATATTGATCTGCTGTCGCAACTCTGTACATATCATTAAACATATGGCAGTGTAATGGGGCTTCGTCACAATGGCTCAGTGCAAGCAGGCTTGCGATGAAGACGTCGAGATAACACGCAGCACATCGTTTGATATTCACGATGTGTATAACAGTGAAGTTATAATAGAATTGCACTTTACTACATTCTTAAATATTACGGCTCTGTTCGCTATTAAAGTTTAAGCAAGTTTGCAGTTATTATCAAGATAAGACAGTACTTTGTTTGTTAGTCAAAGTTCAAGATGATTCTTGTGGTTGCGTCGTGTTAATAATTTTAATTAAGGTAATTTCGGTCGTGACTGTTAGTGTTGAAAACAGGAAAGATGTTTTTTCTCGCATCTGCGCGAACGGAAGTTTTGTTGATAGGTAGCGCACGAAGATTGCTGGCATTAAAACACTTGTTGATTGCGGCTTAGTGATGACTTTCGGAACTCGGGGCAATTACAGTCGACTAATCTACGTACTGCTGTGGAGGTCATCGGACGTATTGACGTTGAAATTCAGGCTCAATTTGTCATTAGTTGATTGCGTAGAGGATGACAAATGTAGCTTAATACTCCACAATTTGATTCCGCTACAAATTACGTGTCATCTTGCAAATAAAATATACATAGTTTAAAATGTCAAAAGATTGTACTTTATTTAATTCCCGTTTTTTACGAAATTATTTAAGCTGTCAAAGGTCCTTGTGACATTTACGATAATTAAAGGACTTTTAAAGGTTAATTGCTCAAAGAAAAAACTGCTTACTTAATACTATTTTATGATGATGGTGGTCAAAACGAAGTTATTATTTGGCTCCTTATAAGATATTGTTTATCCAATGTATTTATGATCATTTATCAAATTATCAAATATTCTGTTAAACTCCTACTTTCATAGGATACTAGCTTTTGCCCGCGGCTTCGCCCGCGTGAATTTCCCACGGGAACTGTGCTTTTTCCCGCGATGAAAGGTACCCTATGTCCTTCTCCGTACTTCCAGCTATGTGTATGCAAAATTTCAGGAAGATTGGTTCAGTAGACAAAGCGTGAAGAGGTAACAAACAAAGAAACAAACAAACAAATAAACTCACTTTCGCATTTATAATATTAGTTAGGATTTTTTATCAGTACGGTATGTACCTTGAAATGTAACTTGGCAACTTCTTGAAATATTAATCTTGCTAGCTGACATTTCAGACATTTGAACTCCCTAGTTTAATGTGTTATTAAACTTAAACTATGGAGTTTAAAGTTCAATGGATTCAGGAAACTAACTTAAATTCAATTAATGTTTAATCTTCATCGCCACATAAAAATAAAATTATGTTTAATACCACGCATTTGAGGGCATTATAATACATATTATCCATACTAATATTATAAATGCGAAAGTTTGGATGTGAGTTTGTGAGTTTGTGAATTTGTGAGTTTGTGAGGATGTTTGTTACTCAATCACGCAAAATCTACTGGACGGATTTCGATGAAATTTGGTACAGAGGTAGATAATGACCTGGAATAGCACATAGGCTACTTTTTATCCCGGGAAAAAGCACTGTTCCCGTGGGAAATTCACGCGGGCGAAGCCGCGGGCAAAAGCTAGTAATACATATTTTTTTCCAATAAATTGCCTTTTTCAGCGATTAATTTTAATCATCAAGTACAATCTTTATTATTATGCAGCAAGTACCTATAAATTTCTTTGAATATTTTTTCTATATTAACGTGATTTGAAGTTTGTTTAATATTTTCTTTTAGTTTATTAATTAAAATCATTATGTACTTTATTACGTATTCAATTCCAATAGTATTGTCGTTTGTTTATCTATTTTATGCATTTGTAAATGTCGTAAACACAGTAGTAGGTACTGTACGGTCTATTTATACCAGTAACGTCTGAATCATCTTCGTTACTTCCAACGCCGATGAATCATTAGTTATTAGATTGGTCAAGCAAGTAAGTTACCTGAATTCCTACTAAAAGCTTCATCCGTGACTTATTATTGGTGCGTGACCTCCGTGTTGTTGGGGCTAAAATCATTGACCGAGGTACCTTAATTATCAGTTAATTATGTGTCGTATCGCTACTCAGCTATGGATTTAATTATATCGGGCTCAACCAACTGTGAACATTACACGTGTGGTAAACATAGTTTATTTTAGGTCAAACTCTTAGACATACTGAAGTCGTTCAACATGTTAAACCTCATGTTAAAATTAAACCATCGGAACGTGGTAAAGTTGTTGTTTTTAGCCCTATTCTCTTATGGTTTCAAAATAGCTGTGATAATTTATATCCCTCATAGAACATCGCTCTTCAAGGAGCTTAGTGTTCCGAACATCATTTTCTAAACATCAAAGGAATCCACTATGCTTCTCACCCGTTTAAACGTTTGCTAGTGAACTGAATGGCTGGTTATTTAATTAACATTCACTGTAACGATGATTGAAATGTGAAACGCGGCAATAGGAGACAACGAAAATAGTCCCCAAATTCTAAATATGGATGAAAGGGACGAGTTCAGTCACGAATATTTACAGAGTACGTTTTGGGAGTGTCCAGTTTCAAACTCATTTGAAGTTTCGAGTCGGTCGTAATATCTATGTAGCGGAAACGCAATGATTGTAAGCAGTAAAACTGACGTTGGTTCAACGGTACCTTGATAAAACACCATAAAGTTTGAATGGCAGCGAGTCTCAATCTTCGTGGAGCGCTGACCTCGCATCGAGTGGATGTTAATAGCGATCATGTTTCGATCCATTCGTTCCTCTAAATCGTCTATTTACAATCTGTTAAACTTTATCAGAAAGGTACTTATTAGATCTACAGCAAACAATGCCGTCTTCGAGCTATTAAGATTGTGCAATCTTTTGTGTTGCACAAAAGCTGTCTGAAGACCATTTGGGTCAAGCGTTCTCTAATTTAATTGTAAATTAGCTTTGCGGGATTCGTGTTGAAGTACTAATTACATTTGGCTGGATAAAATGTATTCTATGAGCTTAAGCGGTAGCTCAGTCTTCTTTGTTTTGTTTCCCATTTATACTTGTTATAAATTGCCAATTTATCCAGCTCCATTTATTTAGCTCCATGAAAATTTGAGGATGTGATGATGAGAATGAGAATTTTTCCGTACTATACCTTCATTAACTTGGATTTAAATCGTTATGACTACTTTATTTTTAACTTACAGGAACACTTTTAGTTGCCTCCAGATAGTCTTCTAAGTAAATGTTTAACTCAAACAAGCATTACTACCGACTGCATCGATCGTTGCTGCGTCTTTATGACTCATAAAATTACCCACAACTCGATTGTTTTAGTAGCTTACTCGATTGTAAGTGTAAGCTTTTATGAAAATGCAATATACAAATTTTATTTAGTTTAACCTCAGTTTCTCTGTCTGTCTGTAATGAAATCTAGCAAATTATTTTTGACCCATTGAGCTTGTATGTGAAAATATAATGAGACACCAGCACAGCACCATGTAGTATTTCATTATTTGTATAAAGTACGAAACTACGTCTGTTTCCTGTGGGAGATGGCAGAGACTATAGATTTCCATTTTTAAAAACTTTGGAACATTTATCTGATATAAAGAAAAGCCAAGGAAGTACAAATTGTTAGGTTAAGCAATTCGCTCCTCACTTAAAATGATTCTGGTACTGGTACGTGATTATAAATGTAACATAATAAAGTACTATGTCGCTTGTTTATAATATTCTTTGAGGAGGAAAATCTAAATTACGTCAATTGGAAACCATTATTATTTTGTTCATTAGGTACTTATATTTAAAAATTTTCTATTATGTACTTTGATCATAGAGGAATTTGAGATTTCAGAATTTATTGTGTATATGTTGTATGGTTGTTTAATTTACATTATTCTTTCCAGGTACAAGAGTCATGTAATCACGCGTAAACAAACCCAAACTGGTAAGCTTTGATATAATTATAATGCAAATATTATCAATTCTACTAAATCAAATAATGTGTATAATGAGGTAATGTGTATCATTGATTTGATATAATTTAAAATGCACCCAATTCAATCCTTCATGGATGTCTTTTCAAATCATTGCCTTGATTCATATATTCGACTAAAAATTTTTCCTACGTAGTAACAGAAATGTGTCCAAAAATAGCAAAGGGTGCCAGCGACAGTCCTTTACTCAGTAATATTACCATCTGAAGCGATAAATAATGGTTCATCGACTCTTGCCAAGACGCAGACATAAAAACACTTAGACGCAAAATTAACACTACTCGTATGCAATTCTTAATGCGAAGGAGCTGCATACAAGACTCCGTGTCATTCAGGGTTAAATTCAGAGTACCAAAATGGTCCGTGTATTTGTCCAATAAAGATATTGTTTGTTTGTTGCTGAGACATTATCGCCTTATTCGCTGAAATAAATATTTTTACTTTTGAGAGCCTAATCCCAATATTAGGGAAATAATCTACCTCAGTAGTTTGGATACAGGCTTTTTATCCTAAATCCTCTGTGAAAGTCTATTCAAAACACAGCAACAGATTCGTGCCTTTAACCAGACAAGCCATGATTTTTACACGGCCTTATGCAAATGTGAACAAAACGAATACATAAAGTCACTATAGCAAGTAATTCACGCAACGTGTAAAGTTTTTAAAAAGAAGGAAACATTAACTTTCGCTACTTTCGTAAGAGTTAACGAGCCGTAGATTTTTATTAGCATATTTTTTTTCGCGGTCAGCACTTGTTTATGATAATCCGTGGTGCTGTGAGCTATAGAATTTCCATTTACATGGTAACCCCTGCGTGACGATATTGAACGTGGATCATCGACCTTAGAAAAAGCTCCACACGACGACGCAAATGTACGAGTGCTTCGCCCTTTATTTTATGGTATGATAATTCTGGCTGTGTAGCGGAAACAGCTTAGTTACTTTGCGGCAGCCATTTGACCTTCTCCTTTTACAGCATTTTTCGTTCTATATGTTAAATTTTGTATGTCTTTGACATTTGTAAAAATTCTAGTTGTTATATTGCAGTCAGTCACAAACATTTTCAAGATAATTTATTAAGTCTAAGTTAGGATGAGTTTAAAAAGAATTATTAGAAACAGTTGACGTGCGTTTACCTTTTAACCTCCCTTTACTTAGTTAACTACAGTACCACAATGCCCTTAACAATACATGATGGGTGGAGTCGTGAAACAGTAGACTGTAACAATAAGTCAAGGGGCAGTAATGAGTGTTTCAATACCAGTCCCCTGTGGTGATCCGTACGATTTAACACTAGTTATTACGCAAGCTATTTGCTGTACGCGAACCTTCGCCAAGAAGGATTCTCACGTCTGACTGCAAGCAGAAATTACCACTGATTGTATAGTTGTATAGTATACTGTATAGCAGAAACGTGCTGTTTGAGGCCTTTGTCTGCGACACGTGATATGGTGATTTGACACACAATGTATATAACGCAGCACATATAGTTTTTGATAAATACATGTGCGCCATGTTTATAGGTGCACGTGTTGGAACTGTCTCTGATACATCGCTGGCGAGGATATATTTCGTAATTATATTCTACTAGATTCGATTTAAAAGTGCTATTTTTTTAAATAAAATCATTTTCATTTCATTTCGAGAGCTGTCAGCGGTTCCGCTCCCGTGAGAATAGGGATTCGTTCCTATAGCTTTCCTCATGTGCGTATCATATACAGAAAGACTTTTGGTTTTGTCAATGTTTGCTATTTTTATAATTATAACAATATCAACTGAATAATAATTGAGAATCCCATCACTGGTGAAAATGCCTATCATATCAATTTTTACTAGGCTTGACATACTCGTAGGAGGTAAAGTAACGTAAAAAAGCGCAGGCGTGTGAAGGCTAATATTAATTTCTAATGTTTGACAACTGCTCTTCTCTTTGTTCGAAGAAAATTATCCGTAGTTAATAATAATATTGAAAAATCATTCTACTGGCCCGACCGTGTGGTACAGTCGTTAATTTATAATTACTTACTGCAATAAATATTTTCATCATTTTCCATTTTATTTAGGTAGGTTTGATACTCCTATTAAACGATAAATCCTTATGATTAATTGGAAAGTTTAAGATATCCGTTTAATGCTTTTTCTTCAGCTTTTAGGAATGTCTACAAGTCAAGTTAACTATCAACCTCCCTCGATTATAAATCTTGTCAAAATAATTAACACTTTACCAAATATTCATTTCCAGATAGTAAAATCAAACAACGGAACATGTTAACATTATTGTTTAAGAAAAAGAAATAAAGTATTTGTCTTCTCATGCTACTTTTATCATATTTGTTTTAAAAAAAATTCTTTTAACAAATTTGCTTTTTACATTTTTATGATAATGTTACCATATCTTCTAAATAAGTATTATCTTTATCTATATTCTACAAAGAGTTCTTTTATACAATAATTATCTAGAGTCAATAACCGTTTCACTGGAAAGTATGATTGTACAATTTAATCATATTCAAGTTTTTAAGGAATTCTTCTAAGTTGAAGATTTTGATATTGCATGTCTACATATTTTTCTTCATCTCGGAATTTCAGGCCACTACTGAGTTTTTCTCTCGTCATACGTGATATTACTGATTTACGATAAAAATTGATTTACTAATGAACAAATCTATCCTGTGGGTGATCTGTTAATTCGTACAGTTCATTACTTATTAAATTGATATCGTTAATCACAACAATATCACAACTACTAAGCGAAACAGCTTTTGAAATTCCACGAATCTCAATTTCACACGAAAACCTCAGTATTAGTTATTTCGGTTCATAGGTTTGAGCATAGTTGCCGGTCATGGGTAAAGCAACGTCTAAAAATATCTGATATCTCGATCCATTCTTCCCCAGCTATATGATACTAGCCCTTTTGGGACATATTTTTAGACTATCGTACCCCAAAGTTCCAATGGGAGTCGTTTAGCGAAAATCGGGACGCGTCCAATCCAACATTCTAGATTATGTACTTCATTTATCTATTTGGTAATCTTCCTACTTTTTCTGATGTAAACAGGTGCGGGCCATTTATTCGGAATTGATATTACTTTCCCTTCATTTGAATTTTTAAGATTTGAGTGACGAAATATATTGACACTTTGATAACTTACGTATGTAGGCATTTCTACTATTCTATGAAACTAATTGAGTAATTTATATCATGTCAATATGAGAGTAATATTCATAGACAGTATTTTGTAAATTAATATTTGCAAAATCTAAAACAACTTTATTACTATCCCTGTATGGTACATTTCACAGGACAACAAGAATAGTATATTAAAGCTAACTAATTGAGTTAAAACATGTTTAATGTTGCTACAAAAACGACAATGATTTCATGTTTGTTCTACGCCGGACAAACCACAGTTACAATGCTCACAAAAATGCAACACCTGCTTTCTCATGAGGTATAAAAACTAGGCCAGCTGAGTATGAAAGAATGCTGCTGTACCACTTCAGTAATCTGACCATTTAAAAATCCTTACGGTTTAATTGTCAGCGAAACTTGTTTACATTTGTGCAATACTTTTATAGTTCAATGCTATACTCGGGAGGAATTCACGGCGACATTCGACAGGCATATTTTAATTCTACGGGTGGCCTAGAAGTTTATTTAGTTATTTTAACTTTCATGATTACCATTTCGATAAAATATTATGATAATAATGCCTTTTGTCTTCTAATGTTTATTTAACACCCTAATTTGAGCCCGGAACAATGGAAACATTACTGGCTTCAAGTGAACTTAATGATGGCAGCGTCGTATTCACGTCTGTTGTATCAAGTGTTATATTTCTGCGAATAAATACTTGAATGGTTCCACATAGAATGTTCACTTCACGGCCATGTCTGCAACATCAACTGTCGACATATAAGCTATCGACCCTCGTTTCCTTCAGGAGACAGATGCCTCCTTATTGGTAACGTACTGAAAATACCCAACTCTTTAATTTTCGTTACATTATCTACCTAAATGTCATTTCAGATGTTTAATATAAAGTTTCAAAGACAAAGGTAACCCTTTAATTTGTGTAATTTTACATAATGAGCGTAGCAACAATGACGAATAAGACAAAGTTACTTGTTTCGAAAAATAAAACGTACGAAGTTGTTGACAATGTTAAATGCACATTGTGTGTCGCAAGTCTCAAATAAATACCAAATTAATAAATTCCAAAGTTATCCACCCAAACAACGCTGTGGATAAATTCTGTTGGTAGTGGCGAACCACCGGCCTTTGACAACGTGCGCCTGAAATGTTTTCCAGCCGTGTGGACATGCCTCGCGCGACGCTTCCCCTAACATTTCCCGGCAGACCTGCATTTTTTAAATTCATTCGCCGGAAAACACATTATTATTTTACGACGCTTTAAGATAATTGTTCGGAATTTAAATTTTTTTCGCTATCTTTTTTCCGCTGTGTAAATTGCCCTTTTTGTTCTTTAGCGTTCATAAATTGCTTTGAAAATCTACCGTTTTTGTCATCGTATTTTCCGGCTACTGCTCACTCGAAAAGATTTCTGTAATTAACAATGAAGTTAGTCAATGTGACTGAATCGTCATAGTAATTGAAGTAATTGTCGTCTTTGTAGCGGGTTCGAAATCAAATTTTTAAGTTAATAATAGTACTGGCGATAACGCGTATTACTTCTATAGATACCAGATGTTCGAATTATAAATTGGAGTGAA
Organism: Ephestia elutella; assembly: GCA_018467065.1. Taxonomy (NCBI): domain Eukaryota; kingdom Metazoa; phylum Arthropoda; class Insecta; order Lepidoptera; family Pyralidae; genus Ephestia; species Ephestia elutella. The sequence goes on along the minus strand of JAEMBS010000103.1, from coordinate 11,535 downwards.
ATCAACGTTCTGCAGATATATTCTCAGGGAATGTTGAGTAGTGTGAAATATTTCTCAGTGCATATCAAGTTTAAACTACTCGGATGAATACGCTGACTTTCATTTTGCGAGAATTTATGGACATTCTAATGTTGAATTTACATTACACGCCGGCCCGGAGGTGTTTAAAATTTACTTTGTTTTCCGTACGGACGTGTACGTGCTTTGTTGCTTAAATGTTTTGATGCAAATTTTGTTCAATTAATTTGTTTTGTTTTGTCTAAATTTTGAATATTTTGAATATTCAGAAGTACTGAACAGATTTTATTTGCATCATTTAAGAACATACACACATAAAGCCGTAGGAGGTAGGTATGTAGATGGCTCTAAGCAAAGTGATCGGGAAAAAGAGCGATGATTGGTTTATTGCGTTTGCAGAGCTGAAATGCGACGTGGCCATCAAACTACTGTGAACCTTTTTAGTAGAGTCAGACTCCGTATTATCTTCTCTTTCATCAAGACAAAAGATATCAAAATCGCCTGAATCCATGTCAAATACTTGAATCATAAATGATTCTCAGCTCTAAGAAGTCTACTGATTTACATGAGCCAGATTCTTCTTGAAATTATATTTAATAGCTATAAGTTTTAATCTTCTATTTGTCTTGCGACTTTCACCAAGCCAGCATGAGAAGCCAATGTCTTTGCATCCTTGATAGCAGAAAAAAACCACATATTGAGGGTGAATTCACACAAGTCGTGGAAGGGGCTTGCATGGCAGAAATGTAATTGAGCATATGATACCCTCGCTGACCGGCTGCGCCCAGTCGCGACCCACTGGTTAGGGCTGTCGTAATTAATTTATTTAATTAAGCTTATTATGCTTGTGTGAAATTGTTCCGCGAATTCATTATCACAATCCTACACATGGTGCCGTTGCTTTTATTTACAGTAAATGAACACAAAATTAAAACTTTTATTCAGGGTGTACGAAGTAATTTACAAAAGTTCGGCACAAAAACGAAACTGGTAAGCTTTATGTTCCGTAATCAATTTTGAGGATTATAATGGATGTTAAATTATGATTGATTGTTATTTTCAAAGTGTTATTATGGTCAAATATGACGTTACCTGATAAAGCGTTATTATTAATTTGATTGTAAGTTACCTGTTCATAAAAACGTAAATAATACTAGATTTATCAAAAATATTTAATGAAATTTCTTTAATACTCAATAAATACCTCTGTCCTTCTTAACAGATATATGTATCAGCATTTTCACACTCTTAGGTTCTTGAGAATTTTCTTTGTGCTTACGTGTGTACTGTATTGAAAACCTTATGATTGCTGTAATTTTGGTCAATTTATTCTGCCTTTATAAATCTGCATAAACTTCAAAATAAACTGCATTACTATATGTAATTTAAAAGGCCCAAACATGCAACCTGGCATGGTACGCAAGATAATCTATTTAATATTTAAGTTTAAGTAGGTCAATGCAGTTGAACTCATCTACTAGATATACTCCACACAGATACTACGACACTAGAATGGTCTAGTGTCCACTAAAGAAATGCAAATAGCTAGCCCTAAGCCCATCGCGTAACCGCACATAACTGGGCGAGCTGTGTGGTCAATCCGCAGCTGTGTTCAACATATGACGGACCTTTTGTAGGTATGTTTGTATTAGTTCCTTGCGAAACACTAAGTTCTTCTCTACCTGCTAGCTTAGCAGTTTTATTGTTGGTTGTATTGCACATTCTATGCTAACACTGTAATATTATCAGCATAGAATTATGCTTAAGTATTTGTAACTAACTAATTAGTCGACAATAATTACGTTTCTATTTTATATGCTTGATGTAATGCCGTTTTGATCTGTTTTGATGTGTTACCTTGTCAAACATGTCTGCTAATTTTAGAAATCACATAATTTCAATCAAACCCAAAAACGTTGTAAAATGTCAGGTCAAAAATAGTTCTAGTCATAGATCTAGTATAATACTGTACTTTATCTAAGGTCTAGAACCTTTTCTAGTTCTTCACATCTCACTGACTAATAAACTCGTTATATTCGAAATTCTGACAGAAAATCTGGAAACATATAGTGTGACACGACCCTAAAAGGGGTGCACATTTGTAGTTGGTGCTTCAGACGACAGGCAATGGTAATGCGAGGAGTTTATAGTCACGAAGGGAGTAGAGCTTGGTGTAATGTCTGTGATGTTGTAACAGGTGACGAGAATATCAGTGTTCATATTTTTTACACTTTGACTCATGAGACTTATGGAAAATCAAACGTTTGATTTCTAAGCAATCTTCCAGTTCAATTTCTCTTTATCTGTGCAAAGCTATGTGTAAAAAATATGTTCCAGCTTCTCTTATGTGGTTTCTATCAGATTCTGACAAATCAAATTTTTTGTGGTAGGTCGCCAAAATCGTTGCAAACTTAGATTCAAAATACCTAACTAATGGTTACGTCATCTTTGTCAAATTTTAAATAGTCCTTCTTAGGTTGGTTTTTTCCTAAACAAGACCTTTAGACTTCGGAAAAAGAAGGATCTTTTTCTTTCCGGATTCTAGTTATTTTGAGCTCGATTAATGTAACTAAAGAAAAGCATATCGTCCCATCAATCATATTCGACGCGGACTTATGAAGGAAAACCATAAAGCACCTATAAAGTGTAGTGAAAGTAACGTTACGCTTTGTCCATAATACACTTGACGACATATTTAATGTTACTGCAATATGGCATATTTTCTTATTCGGGCAAATTATAAATTTAAAGCCCCAGCAGCGGCGACTATCTGGCTGTCTGTAAAGATGGAAAACTGCTACGATATTTACTAAATAAACTTGCCATGCTATTGCTTATATAGTATGTTTATTTATAATTAAAAATCAATACTTTTTACGTATTCGAAAATAACCAGTATCTTACTTTCATCAACTAGAGAATGACAGGAGATTGACTTTTGTTGCAATTCATGCTGGACTTTCCCAACCACGCTTGACTTCATGTAAATACTCATCTTCTTCATTCAACTATCAGCAAGCGGTTCTTTCTTCATTGACGTTATTTTATATGGGTAGCTCGTCGCCTTTATTTCACACTTCAAATATTCCAGCCATCCCGTGCCATGCTTCCTTTGAACTCTGCCATGGTATAATGTCTGTGTTTATTTTCCGCATTTTCCCAAACGTTTGTTTACAGCATAATTTTTTAGTGCCTGTCAATTTTTTTACGCTCATCCCGGCATTAACTTTTACTATATTACATATTTTTTTGTGATTGTGATTAGCTTTATTTTTATTGAACGATTATGTTGAAATCGCCTAGCTAGCTGTCACTAAAACGAAGTGGGAATTTGACACTGTTCTATGAGATTTATTATGTCTATTGTTTACATGTATTCATCTTGAATGATAATAACGGAAATAAATGAATGTTGTTTATAAATAGATAGGTAACATATTTCCTCACTGGAATGCGCTCATCGAATGGAATTTATTAAATTCATCGTGCTAAGTGTATATGGGCCCGTACTAGGCTAGATTGCTTCACATGATCGTCTGTAATATCTACATTTATGTAAAACTGAATGTAAAATTAAGATATAGCAAACTTCAGGACTAGCACGAGGGATTATGTTACTCAAAAACACGATTGCATAAAATTTTCTCGATAGAAAAAAATTGCAAAGTTGCCTCCAAATCACCTATAATTAACACTTTAAACTGCTATTATTCAAGCAATACATTAAAAAAAAGATTGAGAATTTTTGTATAAATTACTCTAAAGATAATGCAGGGATTATGTTACTTACTTTTTTTAATATCTTTTTATAAAGCTTTTAAAAAAATAATACGTATAATTGCCCGCATGCTTTAACCATCCACCTCTGAGCCGCCGCGCCGCCCGCGACCCCGCTAGCATTTATTTAGAACGCGGATTGGATGCGTGCGGGCGAACTGGGTAGCGGGTAGCGGGGGAAAATCTTAGTTGTCATTGGCCTAGTGCGGGCTCTTAAAGCATAACGATTTACAAATTATTCACAGACCTATTTTTAGCCAAGATAAGCAGTTTGTTTTTGCGAAACTGTTACACTGATCTCTCTGGTCAAAGCACCCAAATCGTCATGAAGTATCCCTTCTGGTAGTCCCTTTTCATTAATCCTACTGTGATGCCCAATTCTATTTCATATTTACAAACTATTTCGTAATCCGTGACATGCATTAGAAAACTAAAAACAGTCTAATTGTCTTTCATACTTTTAATACTAAAACTGTTTTGGAACAATCGTGGTACAGTCAGTAACGGCTACATCTAAGAGTGTATAATCGTCAGACTATTCTCCGACCCAGCCAGACTATCAAACGCCTCGTTGTAATGCCTCCACTGACAGCAATCAACAGCTATTAGTCATAGATTCTCTGTAATCTGTTTTGGGTTATCGTCCCTATTATTTTTATTCCTTTTGCGTGCTCATCAGTCGTGTAAAACTTCTAGTTTCCTGTTTGGCGATTTGTGACGACTTTTAACTTTATGATCGTGTATTTATACTTTTTATCAGTAAATCTATGCTATTTTAAATCTAGGAAAAGATTTTTATGACTCTATGATTAAAGTTTTAACAAATGTTAATAAAGTAATTTATTGCTATAGTTTTCCTGTTTATTGTGGTTCGTACTTAACCGCGACTAAAACAAAAGCAAAAGTAATGTCGTTATTAATAAACCCAAGAACCGAACAAAACGTACAAGCACTCTCAGTTTTACGACAAAAGCGTAGTAGTGAAAGTTGTAACTTACGCAACCCGAAATAAATTCAAATACTTCTGCCATCTTTTGCTTTACATGCGTGAGGTAATGCCCTGACCTGGCCATAAAATGTTTTCAACACCCCTCCAGAGGTAGAGAATAGAGTATTTTTTGTGGAGAACAGTACTCAGGAATTATAGACCGCTCTTGTGGACGTCAGAATGGAAATTTAAAACTTATTTACATGTACTCCAGTGTACTAAAAAGATGGACATTCAATACGTTTAAATGGGGGACCAAAATAATACCATTAGCTAAGGACGTAGGGTGAAATGGACACAAAAGAATTGTAGGATTTCTTTAAGAGTCCTCTTACAATATTGTCATTCTCAAAATCATTTGTGTAGTCTGTAGAAGGTCTTTATAAATTCAATATTGTAATTAGAAAATAACGAACAGCAAAAACAGATGCGGCCTTGATTGTTTTTGCCCACGGACACTTGAATGAAATCAAATAACTGCTATAATAAGCAGACGTACTCGTATTTTTTCATTAATCCTTAGGCAGGTGTTGGAGACGGACGTGGAATAGCCTTCCATAAAAAATAGGAAGTTATAAATTCAAATCGATTCATAATTTGTTCGAACAGGTGTTAGCTTAACCTTCAAGGTGTTAGGTCTTGTATTTTGTAATTAATACTTTTTGACTACGGTTTGGCTTTGAGTGCATTTATCGATTATTAAATATTGAAATTTATAAAGTTTAAAGGAATTACGCTAATGCTCATTGCATAAAACATATTATTTTGTTTAAACGACCGTACCAAACTGACTAGCATATTTCTAAACCACCGCATAAAAATCTAATTCATTTATGCTGTGCACACGAAAGCATCTAATTAGTTAACTCCCCTTTCTCTTATTTTAAGTTTCATAATTATTTATTGCTACAATTTTTTTTACAAATTTAAACGAAAACTGTTCGACTTACTCGTTCTAAGATCTAACTTCAATTTATGCACGAGGGTGTTGCCAGAAATAGGATGCCATTTCGTCTGTCACTTACGAAAATTCCCACAGGACCACATACACTATTTATTTCCCTGCTCTTCCTCACGAATGGTTAAAAAGATCAGGAACTTTAGTCCCTTAGGCTTAGGCGGTTAGTCTGGCTTGGTATAGTAAACTACATGTACGAGGCAATAAATTGCAGACGAGACTGTAAGTTTCTTTCTTACCTGTACGTGAGTTTTATCCTGGCTTGTACAGTTGAAATTGTTTTGAGCTGCCTTTTTTGAATCCAAGTGTATATTCGTTTCGCATATTACTATTTCTAACTTACCTGCATCTATTTTAGTTTTAGTATTAAACTTATAAACTCTGGTAAACCATAGAAAATCAATATCGTATTGGAAGTCACGCTGATATTTCCTTATTTGATATAACTCGACACTATCGGCAAGCTGTTATTCGAAGTTGTATCCAATATCAAGAGCCGCATAAGTTATTCGCTCAAAAAACAAATATTCCCCAACACGGGAAGACATTCCCTCGTGCGGTTCGTTATAAACCCTCAAATTGCCGCATGGCAGGGAAATAAAACTGGAGCCTTCCTCCGAATTCATAGAGTCACGTACTGGCACGTCTAAAACAAAGCACTCTTTTGTAGATCTTACCCTTAACTTCACAGCAATAAGGTTGATTAACTGATAAAACTGAATGTACGTTTTTCATGTCGCGGATGGGCGCAATGCCACTAGCCTACTTGAGAATAATTTTATTCGTATGATGATCTACTTTTATGTCTATGCCATGAAATGAACTGTGTAAATGAACTTACTGTTTTGACTTTCTGACCTAGCGTTTCGGCTTCAACACAAAGATTTTGTTTGTGTTACTATCGATCGAGTAATTCCCCTTTTCTCTGTTCATTGATTTATATCTACATATATACTCGTATTTACCATGTTATTAATACTACTACTACTTGTTACTACTTTGTATTTGTATTTGTAATCTGCTGTGATTAAAGCGGATTAAATGTATCTTAGGCGCGGATTTTAGTGGATTAACTTCTTCATCAATGTCAATGTCAAATTTTATCAATGCATCTCCTGATTACGTATTTTTGTTGTGATAATTTTTGAAAATATGTTTTGAATTCAAGAAGGCAACCGATAAGACAACTAAGTCTCTTTTAAGATTGTGACAGCTTTTTCACAAGTTTTGTATTCATCTTGATTTTAGTAAATTAATACATCATCATTAACCATAATAAATTCTTAAGAATCATCAGTAATTATTGGGGCTTTGCGTGTTGGGCGTTCGGAAGTGGGCTATACGAAGTGAAACCCTATGGTATTGATCGCTCGCGCCCCACGCGTTATGACCATAGGCGACAGCAGGGCGCTCCCGGCTTCCCGTAAACACTTCAACGGTTTCGAACTACTTTTCCGGAGCACGTGTCATTTGAGTATGAACTAGTTTGTTCAAAAGTTTTGTTTTCCTTTTTACCAAACCTGGGTAGGCAGCGTATGAATGTGCTTTTGGTATTGCGTTTTAAAAGTAACCATATTTTAAAGCTCTCTCGATTTTAATACTTCAATGGTTTTAAACTTTGCAACTACTTTTTTATCGTATGGACAAAGTTTGTTTAAAGTTCAAGTTTGAATGATTCACAATCATAATCCGATTGAAAACTTCTCAATGAATTTATTATGTACAGGTTTACGTGAAAAATATGCATAAACTTTGAAGGTAAGATCAGTTTATTACACTGAACAACTTTTCCCAAAGATTATATAACGGAGCACGCCAAAAAAGGATCTTGGGCGTTGTAGGATACGAAACAAAACAATTCGTCTTTTTTCATGTTTTAAGTATAGTATGAAAGTAACCTAATAATTTGGATCAATTATTATGAACCCCCAAATTCGATCAATTTTTTATATCAGCACATTTGATATACGATGTCAATGTTTTGTGCAATAATAAATTAATCTTGTTAGCTTTCAAAAAAGTAATTGATTCAGCATCATCAATCAAAATATGGAACACGAGCGATGAATTCAAGTGTCGTTAAAGTTTCATTGCCTGTAATACAGCTTAAACGCTGTGGAATTATAGGGAATTAAAGAACTTGTAGGTGTTGTTTGAATACAGCTGCTTTTACTGTAGAAATAATCGACTCCGGATGTGAATATATTGTTGCGGAAAGAAATTACTGAATACGATTTGCATGTAAAATCATAATTTGTTTCATTCTCATAATGTAATGACGCAGATAAACCTGCCGACGAAGTTCTATAAACCACTTTAAACACTTTCCTTCTAAAACTGCTGGCATTCCGCGATAAAATAGATTATGAAGTTAATATAAATGTTTGCTACAATTTCGTCAAGCACGAATGAGTATCTTCTTGCTCATACTCCGATCTAATCTCTTTAATGGATCTTTGTTTTTGTTCTGCACTATATTTTCTTTAGATCCGACGACGGGATTTGTCCTAGTTTATAGTCCACAGTGTGTTTTGAATGGAAACATTGCGCCTCGCGGCGATAGCCGCACGGACATAAACATCCCGCGCAATGAAAGGAAATGGGTTACCCAAATATAAATTCAATCACTTCGTGTTTCTTATTAGTTCCAGTTAGTGTATTCCGGAACTCATTTATGTTCTTTACCCTATTTCATGACAAGAACCTAATACCACTTAACCCTATTGGAGTTATGGCTGTTTCAAATTTGATTACCTACTCATTGGGAATATTGTTAATGGACCATATACGCCAGGGGATAGAATAAACGATGGCGTATCAGCTAATGATATTAATAGTTTTAATTGAAATTAATGAAGGACACCAATCAACCATTATATCTATAGTGTTCGGAAGTAGTTTTAGTAGGTTCACAATGATACAGCGTCGCTTGTTTATCGAGCAGCTTGCCCCTATGCGGGCGCATTGTTGTCTCATCCCGTACACACGGGCCCTTGTGTTACGGCGCTAAACCCTGTTAACGTTCCACGAAAGAGATAAACAAGATAAAGTACTTGTTCAGCACCTATCCTGAATCTACAAGAATCGGCCTGTCCAAGCGGACTGCGGAAATTGCGGCAACAGAGGGGTTGCGTCGGGAAGCGTCCGAGATATTTTGTTTTGGGGAAAAACGATTTCGGGTGAAAGATAGTAGCCACTCTCATATTTGTCTTATTTTATCTTGCTTAATATATTGCATTATGTTCCAACCGGGTGTGGTTATATTTACCTCTTTCTATCAGACTTGTGTATTTATTATGATGTACTATTGTAACTCTCCCGATGTGATCTTTTGTTTTGTCACAATCACTTTTGCATTTTATATCTAAATCAGTTAAATAAATCTTCGCACGGAAGCTTGGGTATTCCTGTATTTCGCTAGAACGCGCACCTCAGCTCGGCTGTAATCGGTTCTATTGTTTACCAAGCCTTTGTCAGACTTGACATGCCACATTCGTGTACCCTGTGGAACGCCATGCCCATCGCGACGCCGGCATGCGGCACTTCTATTACGTATACACATTTGTGTAAACCAGCCTCGTCATGTGCATTTATTTTTAACGCTATTGTTAAGTTCCTCTACTCTTCTATTTCTGTTTCAATTAAAATTCCCACAATTCAAAAACACGAGCTTTAATCCGTGCATTAATTGCTATTTATACAATTGATGATTTAATTAAAGCGCCCAATTGGACTATATTTACTGAACCGTTATATTTAATTATCATCGTCATCAGGTTGCAGTTACGATAGGATGTTAATGAAATTCAATCCTCGGGATTCGATCATCGATGTACGTTGTATGTCTCATAGCAACGGTTTCCGCCGGAAAGCGTCTCGTAATACCTCCTGGCAGTTTCATTCGAGCGTGATTTGTGTTTTAATAAGCCCTTATTATACACGTGGTGCCAGGCAGTTTTGAATTGAGAGTTTCCTGCATAATCAGAGCTCGCAACTTTCCTCCATACAAGGAACATTATCACGCTTCGTTGGATACCATGACTTCGTGGTCTTCTCTGTTTTCACCTGGAATTAGTGAATGCTAGTTGCAAACCTGTCTCGACTAAAGAGTAAAGTTTCCCAATTGTTCTAATAACATAGATTAGATGCGTTAGTTGGAGAACAGGATGGCCGATTCCACTAATTAAAAATGTCGATATCGTGTCTCAATTGTGTCTCAAGAGCCAAAGAAATTGATATAAAGTGACAAGATCTCTGTAAGACTTCTATGTTTTACGACGATTTCTTTGGCATTTGAGACACAACTGAGGCACGACATCTACGTTTGTAATTTGTAGAATCAAAGGCCTGCTATTTGGAAAGTTTCAATTGCTGAACTATTACAACAACTTTATTATCATAAAATCCAAAATTATTTGTGAATTTCTGGTTATTTTCATCTCGACTCGATTGTTATCTAAGTCAGTTAAGGAGAACAATTTAATGCCTCACCGCGATCAACAGGCTCAAAGTCCTTTGTGTTTTCAAATTACGCGATATCACAGTCTCATTATAAACCGTATCTCAGCATTAAGCGACTGGTGAGATAGCGGGGAAGTTAATCATAACATTCAGTATGGCCGGGAAACCACGCTATTGTCTGAATGCAGCTGTGCTTGACAACGGGCGTTTACCATACACAAAGTCAAGTTCATCAGAAACGACGACGTCGGTGGACTGTAATAAGAACAAAGAAAGTATATTAAAAAACTAACATCTATATACAAGCAAGCTATCTAAGCAAACTTTATTTAAATATAAGATTAATGTAAACTATATGTATATAATGTTCTGATCGTAGTCCATACTACTACACTAAATATAATCACTTGAATTGAGATTAGAGAGCAAATAATGTAATTGTATGCATTGCATCCATTTCATATGGCTTAAGCCAAGCATATCTGAGATTACAGTTCTACATGCAACTTTATTACATCGTCCTTAGAATTCACTATTACCTAACTATCATGGCGATACAATCAAAACTGCTGCACCGTGCAATGAATTGCTTTGAAACTAACGTTCAGTAAAATCAAGTTGAACATGATGTTGTTAATGATGATTAGTTCTCGGATTACTCGATTGCGGTCGAAGCTACCTCATAACACCGACACGTGCTTGTGGCAATCAAAACTACGCCACGATCCAACTTCACGGTGATAATGTAAACACTTTAACAGTTACCTAGTAATGATAGTTTCTATCACACCATTTCACGCTCAATATTAGTTTTACTAATACTGGTCTTCATTAACATTTTCGAATTAAATGTTGCAAATCGCCTTTCTAACAAACGGTGATTATTAGGAGTATGGTTGAACATAACAACCTGAATTTAGTTTTATTCAGTGTGCAATTTACATTATTGAATAATGCTTTATTTTCACATTGCCTATCAATACAGCCGATTGACGTAACACCATTATGAGGTAATTAACCGTATCGAGCCACGCCTGTATTTCAGTATACACATAAAACTTAATTTTCTCTCAATTGCCTCTTCATTTTATTTATTTTACTCCAACTACAGTTGAATTTGTTGACAATGATTTGACTCAAACATTTTGTTTGTTATTGCATTGGTCGAAATATTTCTAATCCTTCTTCTTTACTTCTTCCACTTTCTATTTTTTTTGTGTAGTAGACGTGTGCGCCGCGCCGCCGCGCCGCCGCCGCCGGCCATTTAGGCCGCGCCGCCGCCGCCGATGAGTTTATCGGCGTGTAATCGGCGTGATTTATTGTATATATTTTT
>JAEMBS010000102.1:0-65883 GCA_018467065.1 Ephestia elutella | reverse complement strand
TATGGCGGCCTTGAGCTCCGCCATTTCTTTCTCCAGCGCGGAGACCTGCCCGCCAAAGCTTAGTTTAAGCTCCATCGAGCCCAGGACCGCCACGCTCGAGCGATGCCGCCGCCTCCACGCCCTTGGAAAACAGCACGGAGCCTCTCAGTCCTCAAGGGCCTTCCTCGCCAGCAGCATCCTGCTGTTTCCGCCTCGCCGACCTTTGCGGCCTCCTCTTGGCGAGCCGCGAGCCCAGACAAGGTGGTTTTCGGACCTCCTTTTTGACCGTCTTTGCCGGCCCGCCACTTTCGGCGCCGATCTGAACCTCCCCGACCCCTTCAGCAATCGACGATGCCGCCGCCTCCTTAAGGCCCTCCTTTGGAAAACTTCGCCCTTCAGGTTCCCGGTGGACCGGGCCGCAACTTCGCGAATTACCCGAAGATTGGCTGCAGCCTGGTCCTCAAGGGCCTCTTCCGTGGGGTCTTCCGCCTGCGACACCCTAAGGCGTTTCCGCCTCGTTGGCCATCTGGACCACAACCTTTGCGGCCTCCTCTTGGCGAGCCGCAGCTTGCGCCTTTGCGGGCTTCGACCGACAAGGTGGTCTTCAAGGACGACCTCCTTTTTTGACCGTCTTTACGGCCTTCGGCCGCGCCGCGACTTCCTCGGCGCCGGCATCTCGGCACTTGGTCCGTCTTCCCCATCGCGACCCCCTTTCAGGCGCCGCAATCGACGAGGGCGGTCTACGTCCTCCGCCAAACTCTCCACGCTCATCCACGACTCTGCGTCGGACACTGAGCCAGCCTCTGGCGCTGCGACCCTCTCCACTACCAAGGGACTGACGTCCCCTATGACGGTTCGTGCCCCCCCCAGATACGGTGGGGCAGCCCGCACCTGACGGTGCGGGGGAGGGAGTTCTCCGACTGTGCAGTCGGTACCCTCCTGGGGTAATATGTTCTTTCGAGTCGCCATATTCATAGGTTTTCCTTTTTTCCCCAGGGTGAGGTCCCTGTCCCTCCCACACTCACTGTGGGCGCTTGGGACAGGGTTCCCCTCTCGCCATTCATCCCCTCGGCACGCTCCGACCTTGGGATTGGGGTTATTTTTTCTGAGGTTGTCTTCCTCTCGGCACTGGCCTCAATGGCACAGTGCACCCTCGGCCCCAGCTTGGGGTAACGAGTTGCCTCGACGCTGGCCGAAGCACAGACCGCCCAGCGCGAAAGAACGTGAGCCACATCCACTCACCGTCTGAAAGCAGACGGGAGGAGTGGCTCCCCAACAGCAGCAGGACATTCTGCCAGCAACCAATAAGACCCCGCATACCGGAGAGTTATTGGCTGCCACCCAGGAGTGCACCGTCCTGGAATTTACCTTGTCAAGCTCGCCGCTCTGCTCGCACCGGATCCCGAAAGATCAAGTGCGAGAAGCTAAAGCCTCTCAAGGACCAGGCACTCGAGAGGTTTCCGCACTTAGCACCCCAACCTAACCTAACCTAACCCAACCTAACCCACCTAACCTAACCTAACCTAACCCAACCTAACCCAACCTAACCTAACCTAACCCAACCTAACCTAACCTAACCTAACCTAACCTAACCTAACCTAACCCAACCTAACCTAACCTAACCTAACCTAACCTAACCTAACCTAACCTAACCTAACCTAACCTAACCTAACCTAAACTAACCTAACCTAACCTAACCTAACCTAACCTAACCTAACCTAACCTAAACTAACCTAACCTAACCTAACCTAACCTAACCTAACCTAACCTAACCTAACCTAACCTAACCTAACCTAACCTAACCTAACCTAACCTAACCTAACCTAACCTAACCTAACCTAACCTAACCTAACCTAACCTAACCCAACCTAACCTAACCTAACCTTCTAACCTAACCTAACCTAACCTAACCTAACCTAACCTAACCTAACCTAACCTAACCTAACCTAACCTAACCTAACCTAACCTAACCTAACCTAACCTAACCTAACCCAACCCAACCTAACCTAACCTAACCTAACCTAACCTAACCTAACCTAACCTAACCTAACCTAACCTAACCCAACCTAACCTAACCCAACCTAACCAACCTAACCCAACCCAACCTAACCTAACCTAACCTAACCTAACCTAACCTAACCTAACCTAACCTAACCTAACCTAACCCAACCTGACCTAACCTAACCTAACCTAACCTAACCTAACCTAACCTAACCTAACCTAACCTAACCTAACCTAACCTAACCTAACCTAACCTAACCCAACCTAACCTAACCTAACCTAACCTAACCTAACCTAACCTAACCTAACCCAACCTAACCTAACCTAACCTAACCTAACCTAACCTAACCTAACCAACCTAACCTAACCTAACCTAACCCAACCTAACCTAACCTAACCTAACCTAACCTAACCTAACCTAACCTAACCCAACCTAACCCAACCTAACCTAACCTAACCTAACCTAACCTAACCTAACCTAACCCAACCTAACCTAACCTAACTCAACCTAACCCAACCCAACCTAACCCAACCTAACCTAACCTAACCTAACCTAACCTAACCCAACCTAACCTAACCTAACCCAACCCAACCTAACCTAACCTAACCTAACCTAACCTAACCTAACCTAACCTAACCTAACCTAACCTAACCTAACCTAACCTAACCTAACCTAACCTAACCTAACCTAACCTAACCTAACCTAACCTAACCTTCCTAACCTAACCTAACCTAACCTAACCTAACCTAACCCAACCTAACCTAACCTAACCTAACCTAACCTAACCTAACCTAACCTAACCTAACCTAACCTAACCTAACCTCCTAACCTAACCTAACCTAACCTAACCTAACCTAACCTAACCTAACCTAACCTAACCTAACCTAACCTAACCTAACCTAACCTAACCTAACCTAACCTAACCTAACCTAACCTAACCCAACCTAACCTAACCTAACCTAACCTAACCTAACCTAACCTAACCTAACCTAACCTAACCTAACCTAACCTAACCTAACCTAACCTAACCTAACCTAACCTAACCTAACCTAACCTAACCTAACCTAACCTAACCTAACCTAACCTAACCTAACCTAACTAACCTAACCCAACCTAACCTAACCCAACCTAACCTAACCCAACCTAACCCAACCTAACCTAACCTAACCTAACCTAACCTAACCTAACCTAACCTAACCTAACCTAACCTAACCTAAACTAACCTAACCTAACCTAACCTAACCCAACCTAACCCAACCTAACCTAACCTTTTTATCGTGTGGAAAGACCTTCGTCTCGTCCATCCAGCCACGGGAAGCCGGACGGGTATGTGGGACTTGAACCCACTAAAACCACACGGAGTCAACCCCTGCCGCATATATGCCAGGACCGTGTGCTACGCTCCACAGCCCTGGCGCGGCGGCCGCTACCACGGCGGCCCCAGCACGGCTCGCTCCCGAAGCACCTCTCCAGCGAGAGGGTCGGAGCGGCCAGCGGGATAAGCACCAAAATTGCCAGGGTAAAGGCACACTTGACCCGGGTGTGCTCTTTCCACCCGAGGGCCGTTAAGCCGAGCGACGGAATCCCGTTTCCGCCACCCAACCAGCCCTCAACTTTTGGGACCCGACCAAATCAGGCCCTACCACATCTCAGCCGCAGAGGACAGGTTGTCCCTATCCCCTGCGACCGAGACAGGCCCACCACGCGTCGGCCGCAGAGGACAGGGAGAGCGGCGCACCGCAATACCGACACGCCTCTTCCCCTGCGGCCCCACCGACACCGTGCCCAGCGCCACGGCCACGTTCGGTCGCGGAGGATAGGGAGAACGGCGCACCGCAATACCGGCACTCCTCCCCGCGACCCCTACCACGGCTGTGAGAGGGCCGTGCCCCCTACTCTCACAGCCAGGCCACTCAAAGCGGCCTCTCCCGGCCCGGGGTCGTCACTCCCGGGCCATGGGTTCCTCTTAGCTTCCCTGCGGGCCGAGGCAACCGCTGGTACTGAGCCCCCATCGCTACAAGATGGGAACCCGTCTGGGGGAACCCAACCTAACCTAACCTAACCTTTTTTTTTTTTTTTTTTTTTTTTTTTTAACGTGTGGAAAGACCTCTCGTCTATCGTCCATCCAGCCACGGGAAGCCGGACGGGTATGTGGACAGTTGAACTCCACTAAACCACACGGAGTCAACCCCTCGCCTGCATATATGCCAGGACCAGTGTTGCTACTCTTTGCTCCACAGCCCTGGCGCGGCGGAGTGCGGCCAGCCACGGCGGCAGCCCCCCAGCCACGCTCGCTCCCGAAGCACCTCTCCAGCGAGGAGGGTCGGAGCGGCCAGCGGGATAAGCACCAAAATTCCCGCTAGGGTAAAGGCACACCTTTGACCCAGGTGCTCTTTCCACCCGAGGGCCACGTTAAGCCGACAGGCGACGGAATCCCGTTTCCGACACCCAACCAGCTCCTCTCAACTTTTTGGGACCCGACCAAGTCAGGCCCCACCATCTCAGCCGCAGAAGGAGCAGGTTGTCCCTATCCCTGCGACCGAGACAGGCCCACCACGCGTCGGCCGCAGAGGACAGGGAGAGCGGCGCACCTGCAAATACCGACACGCCCCCTTCCCGTGCGGCCCCACCGACACCGTGCCCAGCGCCACGGCCACGCTCTGGTCGCGGAGGATCTGGGAAGGAACGGCGCACCGCAATACCGGCACTCCTCTTCCCCCACGGACCTTACAACACGGCTGTGAGAGTAGGGCCGTGCCCCCTACTCACAGCCAGGCCACTCAAAGCGGCCTCACCTCCCGGCCCGGGTCGTCCACCCCGGGGCCATGGGTTCCTCTTAGCTTCCTCTGCGGCCCGAGGCAACCGCTTGGTACTGAGCCCCCCATCGCTACAAGATGGGAACCCGTGGTCTGGAGGGAACGCCTAACTATTACAACCTAACCTAACCTAACCTAACAACCCCAACCTAACCTAACCTAACCTTTTTTTTTTTTTTTTCTTTGATTCGTGGGGGAAATGCTATTTGCGCACTGAGTGGACTCCTCGGGCCGCTAGTCGGCCCAGACCACCCACTAAAAACCCTGCGGATGCCATCGGCCGGCTTTGTGCAGGGAGGCGCCTCGGATCTGACTAACACAAGGCGCCTCGAAGCGACTGGCCGGTCTCTCACCAGAGACCGGGCTCACCATTTCAGGGGCCCTCCGACCCCACCAGGAGCCCTCGCCGCCGGGTGGGGACCTATATTATTGTCCCAGCCATTTACCAGGCCCCGAGGGGTCGCTTCGAGGCGCGCCAAACAGCGCCTCCGCCGCACCCCCGCTCCTCTTCTCTCGGATCGGGTCCGCGAGGGGAAGTGGTGCCCTCGCGGTCCCGCTTTCATCGGCCTCCCCCTCTGCGATACGATAACCGGTCTCGCAGGAAGGAGGCCATTGCCTCTCCCGTGTGCTTCGTCGCCTCCAGCATCGCATTGACGACGCTCGGGAGCGACAGGTCCATCCCGCCGAGGCTGTAGCTGCCAAGTCATGGCTGCTGCAGGTTCCACCTGGGAGCACTGCTCCAGAAACGTGCTGGGCAGTGTCCTGAGCCCTCGCCACAATCGTGGCAGACTGGCTCTGGCTCAACCTCCCTCCAGGGCCACGCGGTGCAGGTACTCGCCGAAGCAACCATGCCCCCGGCGAGCACCTGCGTCTGGCATGCGGAAGGTGCGAGGAAGGTTTTCGCCAATCTCAGCATCCACCTTTCCAGGACCCGGCGCAGGGCTCCCACTGTGCGTACACACCGTACGCTGCCTGCGCCAGGTCCCCCCTCCCACCTCACGCACGAGTTCCGCCTGCCCTCGCAGGAACGGGACCCGCATCGGATGGCCCTCCGGCGAGGGGCGCCTCGCCGATTTCCCCTCATGTTCGCTTTACAAAGTGGTAAACTTCGGCAAGCACCTCCGCCACGCAATTCCCACGGCTGGATCGTTCGCCCGCGAGGGCTGTGTCCGCAGCAAGCGGTGCGGTGAACGACACCGTACGGTACCCTTCCAAACACCCCTCACCGCGATCACCTTCTGCGCCTGCCGCAGCTGGCGGATATTGTCCCCGCGGTGAGGGCGTCCACCCATATGGGGCACCACCGTACATCGCCATACTCCGGCACACGCCGGAGTACGCTTTCTCACTGCGTCGCTGGGCCATTCACCCAGATTGGGCAGGAGTCGGCCCAGCGGACGCGGCCGTCCTGACTGACGAGATCCTCGGCCCCAGCTCTGCGCGAAGTGGGGCCGAAGGATCTCCCGTCGAGGATGAGTCCCAGCGGTACCGCTATCTGGGTACTCACCCTCAACTCCCTCCCCTGAACCTAACCTAACCTAACCTAACCCCAACCCAACCTAACTTCTTTCAACCTAACTTCTAACCTAACCTAACCTAACCCTAACCTAACCTAACCTAACCTAACCTAACCCAACCTAACCTAACCTAACCCTTAACCTAACCTAACCTAACCTAACTTCTTCTTTGGGAGTACAACTCTGTATGCGACACAGAAAAACTAAATAAACCGCCTAAGTGTCGCAAGTCCGCGCAAAAATTCGATAAAAAATAGTTATTGTACTCGCAACAACGAAAAAGTGTTTGTGTGTGTTGTTTAGTGCCTATAGTTCCAGGATTCGTGTGGGCAACTCCATCGCTCCCAAGGACTCAGGAACAGCAGGACGCCAAACTCCAGGACTGAATTGCATCCCAGTGGTGAGTAAGCTAAAGTAGCCTCTTGTGTCACCATAGCAGGCCCTCGTTCCTGGAAGACTGAACAAAACGCAACTTCTTCCCATCCCTCTAGCGCGAAAATCAAAGAGAGCTAGAGGCCCCCAAAGGTACGGAATTTTTCCATACAAATCTGCTCTGACCTAGTAAAGTAGGTTACACGCGCCGGGACTATCCGTCGCCAGAGCACGTGTAAGAACGTCACCCTACGTCAGAGCGCCGTACCTGAAGACACATCGAGCAGGGCCTCGAAGATTTGATGACCAGAACTGGAAGACAGGCACCACCCTCACCCAAGGTACCAGAGCACTCCTCATCCAACCACAGCATTGAGTTGGCAGCTTGGAATCTGAGTAATCTATCCAAGTCCTTACCCCCCCGCTTCATCCAGACACCCCTCCCCAACCCTTCAAGTACCTAGTCACCTTCCAGAGGGAACTGCTTCGGCCGAGTACGGCCAAGTGGCAATTATTCTTGGTAAAAGGTCTCGAGAGACCAGAAGACCCTAACACCCTCTCCCAGACACCACCACCAGGACTCGTGGTCCCGAGTTCTCATCAGGGCTCATCACCCCAGGGAACTCCTGAACCCTGTCACTCCTAGAGCTCTCGTTTTGGACTCCAAGCGATTGGAGACCAAGACGATACCACAGAACGGAACGGGAATTATTACCACAGCTAAAGGGAACCATTTCGAAGGACCTTCCCCTCCCAAACCCCCAGCGGGGATCTCCGTAACTACCAACCCTAGAGAAAAAATTCTTTTCATGTAGGCATCAGAAGGGTCCAGCCCCTTACCACAGCCCTAACCCCCTACCCCCTCCCTCCCTTCACCCCCTCCTGTTATTAACCCCCCCATCCCAAGCGTCACCACGAAACGAAACTCCCTCCTCCCCCCTGCTCAGGTTACCTCACACCCCCCCCGGATCGTAACCGTCAATTTTGGAGCCCAGGAACTCGTGCTCATTTGAATCGCTCATTTGAATAACAAACAAAACCCTGCTCGTTGGCTCCAACAGATTCCCAGAAATCTAAAGGGAACCGAAGAAAAGGACAAACAAAACAACAAACAAAACAACACACATTAAAAATAAAATCCATCACATTACCTCGTGACAAAGCAGAACACCAGCTATCGCAACGAGGAATCACCGCCTTAGAAAGTTAAATTAGTCTAATTGGCTAATTAAAATAGTACGGATAGGTATAGCCTTCTGCAATACACTGGCCAAAACAAACATCTACATCTCTCCGGGTCTCGGGCAAGCTCTCTGAAATGGCAGCACCTCAAAAAATATCAATGAGGCGAAAACTTTTCAACTCACTCCCAACGTTGTCATCGAAAATCAAACATATGCAGAATGAATAGTAGAAAGAACGAAAGAACAAAACTATCGCACTATTCTCCACGGAAGATGATGAAACTGTGTTTGAAAAAAGTTTGCGGTGCAGTGCTTGCCAAAATCGGGAAAAAGAGAGAAGGGACAAAACCAGCAGCGATAAAAGTGACAAGCGTGGATGCTATGGTCATAGGCAGACTACATGAGGGGCGAGACCAAGGATTACATTGGTGCCCTTGAAGCCTCAAAACATCATGAGGTAATAGTGTACGAAGATAGAGGCCAGGACCTCAACTTCTCATACAAGCACGACCACAGCACAAACCACGCAGAATCAGCCATCCCCATCCGGAAGCCGAAACAAGCCACCAGTGTGGGCGAGAGACTCCAACAACGGATAGAGAAAGAAAGAGCCAGTGTAAAGGATAAAGCGAGAGAACCAAAGGACACAGCACGGAAAGTGTCCTTAGCAGCTTGCAATCCCCCGGGAAGAACACTCCAATCCGTTCCCAAAAATAAGAGACCAAACAAAAGCAATAGAGAAAGCGGTGGAAAAGTTCACTAAACCAAAAACCGCTGCCAATGCAAGACCTACGATTCCCCCGCACGAAAGCAGAAATGGGAATAGTCTCCCCCCCAACTGAACCGCACGGACGGTCCACAAGGCGAAATGGAAAACGCATTTCTCGGAGTGTAGCAATAACGGAAGCAACGCGCCAGGTCAACATCAATGTCTGCGAAGCCATCACATGCAGGACCATATAAGCCGCGAAAAACGAAGGTTTACTGCAGGTTCGATTGTGCACGAGGCTGGAGGCCACGCAGTATATGATAAGCTGCGAGAATGCGTAACATAAGGGCAAAATGTCCGGGTCATATATGGCGGCTTACAGCGAGAAGTGCGGCGGCTTTGTGGACTTGACGACGGAAAGCGACGGAGCGGGAGGAGGAAATACTACTCTTAATTTTAACATCCCCAGGAGCACCGGATAGTGGTAGTGGCGAAGTGCACTAGGATCATGCTGGATGATAGGATTCTTGACATGGCTTCTGCACCGTGTCTGGAGGACTTTCCCGGAAGGCTCATGTCCGAGAAAGTGGAAACAAGCTACCATATCATGGGAACAAGGGGTCCCTGGATGCGGGAAAACGACGAGGATGCTGGCAGCGTTCAAACAAAAATGAAGACATAATCGTCACAAATCCACAACAACAGAAACGAAACGCCAAAAGTCTCAGGGAGGAATTGTACCCACAGATAGGAAGTCGGGCCAAGACCCGGGGAGTGCGAACATTGGCATCCCTACTGGTAAATGGCATGAAAGATAACGAATCGTGTAAACGCCTTCTGGTGGACGAAGCTTTCATGAACCATTTCGGATCCATAGTGATGGCAATCCAGATCGCAGGGTCTAGCGGAAGCCCATACTGATAGGAGACCTCAACCAATTGCCCTTCATAGACAGAAATAACTTGTTCAAACTTCCAACACACTCACGTCCAAACTTCCACCCACATACATACAAAGAATTACTGTGTACATACGAATCCCGCAAAAAGACGTATATGCATATGCCCTTAACGAGATCTATAAGGGTGTATACTCGTCCAAAACGAAAGTGCGGTCCCTGTCACTGAAAAAGCTCCAAGGTGCTCGAATTCCTAAGCTAGAAAACACCCTATACTCTAGTTTTCACCCAGGCCGAAAGAAAGCACAGCTTATCGACTTGGGAATAGGCAGCCAAGCAGGATCTCGAGTACTACTGTCGATACACGATTCTAGCTCAGGGCCCTCACGTATGACACAGTAAGTAGTATAATAAACACAAAAAAGTGGAAATCGCCAGCCTCAGAAAAGTATCCCTTGCACACGCTGTTGTGGCAAATCTCGAGACACAAAAGACACCTGTGTCTACTACACAGATACAGTCGAAGAAGACACTGATGGCACGACTGATCTTACGGGCAGAAGAGAGCCACAACGAAGCAATACAGGACCACAACCTGAGGATGGCCATAAAAGAAAAGGAATGACAGTACAGTCAGGGACTCGATCCTCAAGTCTCTGCGTAATCGGACATACTTGACAATGTAACCTATATGTAAGTTAAAAAAAAAAAAAAAAAAATTTTTTGTAAACAAACAAGAAAAAAAAAAAAAAAAAAAAAAAAAATAAAAAATAATAATAAAAAAAAAAAAAAAAAAAGACATTAAAAAAAAAAAGACATTAATAATAATAATAATAAAATAAAAAAAAAGACAATAATAATAAAAAAAAAAAAAAAAAAGTAAACAAACAAGAGAAAAAAAAAAAAAAAAAAAATAATAATAAAAAAAAAATATATAAATAAAAAAAAATTAAAAAGACATTAAAAAAAAAAAAAAGACATTAATAATAAATAATAAAAAAAAAAAAAAGACAATAATAATAAAAAAAAAAAAAAAAAAAAAAAAGTGACGTAGCTATTAAGAGGCGGTAACTATACTAATCTTAACATCTAACATAGTGCGCGCGGAGCGCTATAAGTAAATACTAACCAATCTGCCAAAATATTGTAAACAAACAATGGTATGGTATGGACCATGAGTCTATAGAGTTAACTCCTGTGGTTCTCATGGGCGAACAGGTGGTTTTAGTTTTAGCCGGTAAGAGTCCGGCACTACCTGGGCCTCCTTTCCCAGGTGCCCGCGATGGGTTCACCACCTGCTCATTGGAAAAAAAAAAAAAAAAAAAAAAAAAAAAAAAACCTAACCAATCCCTAATCCCAACCTAACCTAACCTAACCTAATCCTAACCTAACCTAACCTAACCTAACCTAACCTAACCTAACCCAACCCTAACCTAACCCTAACCTAACCTACTTCAACCCCACTCCTGGGGCGAACGCTCCAAACTTCACTTTCGGCCCAAACAAAACCCAATTAATATGCTTTCTACCACCCATTCCAACAGTGCAGAAATTCTCAATAAATCAAATAAAAATCCCCCATTCCAGCCAGATTAAATTACTTGGAGTAGAATTATAGACAAGAGACTTAGCTTCATCCCTCACTCTAAATATATTATCCAGAAGGCAACCAAAATTTACAAGAAACTTGTGCTGATACGTGAGGCCAACGTGGGGCATTTGCCCCGAAAACGTTGATACCATCTACAGGCGGGTCATTGTACCAATCATAACCTTACGCGGCCGGGATCTGGGCACTGTCGCAAAATACCAATGTGTGCAAAAGGCCCTTCGATCTTTTTCCAAAGGTGTTTTGCCATCAAGGCCATCAGGGAGCTTCCGCACCATTTCGGCAGTAGCGGCAGATGCCTTAGCCCAGTTCCCCCCGTTGCATTTGGTGGTTAGGAAGAGGCACTCCAAATACACAGTAAAGTAAATCTCCGGCAAACTTCCATCTTTGCCGGAGGACATTGACCTCCAAAAGAGAGTGTGAAAGTAAGGGAATTGTTGCACCCGGCAAAAAGGATTTTGCAATTAACTTCCGAGAGGCCAACTCACAGGCAGAAATCGACGGAATTTTTAACCCTGAGGCGTGGCCAACATATCTTTACGGACGGTAGCAGGGTTCGACAACGAGGAAACAGGCGCTGCGTTCGTAATAATGTGCAAGAAGAGCCGACCTTGCCCTATCGTCCAAAAAGTTCAAACCTGTGCCGCACCGCCTCGGTGTATATGTGCCGAACATATACGCGCATCTCTCGCGCTCTACACTGGCTCATTGGTCGCCGGGAGGCCTCTGGCCATCGAAATCTGCACACGGACTCCAGGTCATCCCTAAATGGCCCTACAGGACCGCAGAGCTAGTACCGACCCTCAGGTACATGAGGTACATGAGCAGCTGCGCGTGCTCTTGGACCGAGGGACTGAGGTGGAGTTCGTGTGGACGCGGGCCCACGTGGGCATCGTTGGAAATGAGCTGGCCGATCTTGCGCCGCCAAGGCGGCGGCGGTCGCCAAGAAAACAGCCACCCTGATGAACGTCGTTCCCTCTGTCACTTGCCAAGCGCCTGGCTAGGCAGGAGACTCTTGACGAGGTGGCAGAGGGAATACGAGACGCAGCACCGCAGGGATGCTGTCACAAAAAAATTATTTCCCACATATAAACGATATATCCAAGGCCCCGGTGAGGAGGGTCGCTCTCTCCTCCTTCGGCCTGACCCAAATCCTCTCACGGGACATGGTGGATACTACAAAGCTTACCTCAAGAGGTTCAATATTATCTCCGATGACCTCTGTCCATGCGACAGCACTTCCATCCAGACTAGCAAGCATGTACTCACAGAATGTCCAATTTTCCACAATAGCAGAGACATTTACCTTAACTTTTGCAACAAAAATAACATTACTCCATTCAACCTCATACAAACTTTTGAAAATCTTGCCACCACAGAAAAATTCATAAAACACGTCAATTATATCATACCCATTTAAAAGCAATAAACGGAACATAAATCTTTTCATATCCCGTATCAATTCGCGGGTCTATGATAAGTCGCACGCGACTTATCAACAAAAAAAAAAAAAAAAAAAACCTAACCTAACCTAACCTAACCTAACCTAACCTAACCTAACCTAACCTAACCTAACCTAACCTAACCTAACCCAACCCAACCCAACCTAACCTAACCTAACCTAACCTAACCTAACCTAACCTTTTTTTTTTTTTTTTTTTTTTTTTGATTCGCAGGGGGAAATGCCTTTACACACAGAGTGTGGGACTCCTGGGCCGCTAGTCGGCCCAGACTACCCACTAAAACCCCCTGCGGATGCCATCGGCCGCTTTACAGGGAGGCGCCTCGGATCTATCTAACACAAGGCGCCTCAGCGACTGGCCGGTCTCTGTTATCGGAGACCGGACTCTCCATTTTCAGGGGCACCTTCCGACACCTGGAAGACCCTGCCGCCGGGTGGGACAACCAGCCCCACACTCTACGGCGCTTGCAGGCGCGCAAGGTAGCGCCTGCGTCGCACACCCTCCGCCGTCTTCTAATCGGGTCCGCGAGGGGGTGGTCCTCGCGGTCCCTTTCTTCGGCCTCCTCTGCGACATAACAGTCTCGCAGAAGGAGGCCATCGCCTCCCGAGCCCTGTCGCTCTCGAGCATCGCCTTGACGACACTCGGGAGCGACAGGTCCACTCCGCCCAGTGCAGCCGCCAGATCCGGCGCTGCCCGCTCCATCTGGGACACTGCTCGAGAACATGCTGAGCAGTGTCCTGAGCATCGCCACAATCGTGGCAGACTGGCTCGGCCTCCTCTGGGCCACGCGGTGCAGGTACCCACCGAAGCAACCGTGCCCGGTGAGCACCTGCGTCATGCGGAAGGTGAGAGGCTTGCGCCGCCTCAACATCCACCTCTCCAGGACCTGACGAGCCACTGTGCGCACACCGTACTCGGCCTGCGCCAGGTCCGCCTCCCACCTCCGCATGAGTTCCGCTTGCCCTCGCAAGCGGAACCGCCGGACCATCTCCAGCGAGGGGCGCTCGCCGATTTCTCTCTGGCTTGCCAAGAAGTGGTACACCTCGGCGAGCACCTCCGCCACCAACTCCCACGGCGGGTCGCCCGCGAGGGCTGTGGCCGCAGAATACGCCACTGTACGGTACCGTATCACCCTCACCGCAATCGTCTTCTGCGCCTGCCGTAGCAGACGCTTATTATCCGCGGTGAGGGCGTCCACCCAAATGGGGGCACCGTACATCGCCATACTCCGGCATACGCCAGAGTACAGCCGCCTCACGGCGTCGCTGGGCCCACCCAGATTGGGCAGGAGTCGGCCCAGCGACGCAGCCGCCTTGACGATCCTCGGCCCCAACTCGCGAAAGTGGGGGCCGAAGGACCATCTTCCGTCGAGGATGAGTCCCAGATATTTCATCTGGGTACTCACCCTCAACTCTTCTTGACCCACCTGGAGCGCGCCCTGGGGGGTCCTCTCGTTCGGGCCGCGGAAGAGGACTTCGGTCTTGTCCAAGCGGACCCGAAGCCCTAACCCCTCTATGCGGCCAACCAAAAGGGCGAGACCCGTTTCGGCCAGCCGCGCCGCCTCGCCGAAGTTCGCACCCCGGGACGTGAAGAGAGTGTCATCCGCATAGCAGATGACACCCGTCCCGGGAAGCCGGCACCGCAGGACCCAGTCGTAGGCGATGTCCCACAGGATAGGGCCAAGAATCGACCCCTGTGGGACACCGCACTCGACGCTCCGCCGAACCATTCGACCCCCCATATCCTCATATAGGACGACGCGTTCCTCCAGGTACGCCCCAACAGCTCCCGCAGGTATGAGGGCACCTCGAAATACCGAAGTGCCTCCCGTATTACACTGTGCGGGATGCTGTTGAAGGCGTTGGCGATGTCTAGTGACGTCGCCAGGGTCACCTCGCCTTCCCGATCCGCCTCCTCCGTCACCGACCGTAGACGCCTGAGGGCATCGAGGGTGGACCTCTCGGCCCGGAACCCGTACTGCACGTCAGAGAGACGCGGTCCCGGGCCTTCCTCCACATGCTGAACGAGGCGAGAGGCCACGATACTCTCCAGGGCCTTGCCGGCCTCGCTCAGCAGGACCAGAGGTCGCACCGCCGAGGCCGAGTCCAGCGGCTCTTCGGTATGAGGCAGAGTCGGCCCTCCTTCCACAGTTTCGGGAACTGCCTCTCGCAGACAGCGGTTGAGCAGCTCCTGAACCTCACCGAGGTGCACGAGAATCAGCGCAAGCACCTTCCCGTGCACCCCGTCTGACCCGGTGCCCTCTTCTTCGTCCGGAGGCGGTCGAGCACCGCCTCCATTTCGACGTCGGTGACGGAGGCGGATCAGCCTCCACCCGCTCCTCCTCCGCTTCGCCAGGCGGCTGTCGGGCCATCCTTGGGGAGAAAACCCCGAGGATTGCCGGGGAATAGGCCCCGACAATCTCCTCCAGCAGAGCAGGCTGAAGGGTCTCCGTTAATGGGGCCGTCTGTGGGCGCATTTTGTTTCGCGCCCACTTGTACGGTCGGCCCCACGGATCCCTCTCGATACCCTCCACCAGCTCCTCGAGGGCTTCCTCCTTGGCCCGACTGATGGCCAGCTGTAGCTCCATTCGTTTTGCCACATACACCGCATACAGCTGGTCATCCCTCTCCTCGTCCCGGGGGCTGCGCCGCCTGTTTCGACCGTAGGCCCTTCGGGCCGCGTCGCAGGCGACGCGAAGGGCGGCAATCTCAGCCGACCACCAATATACCGCCCGCCTGGGGCGCACGACCTACGCTAGGCATGGCCGCCCGGCATACCGCTGTGAAAGCGTCGCCGAGACGGTCAGCCGCTTCGTCCACCCCCATTCCAGCCAGAGGCGGGAGGCTCCAGCGGCCGACGATGGCCGCCTCTTCCGCCAGCTCGGTCAAGCCGCGTGAGGGCCCATCGCGGGAACCGGCTGCGCACCCGAGACGGCGACGCCGCCTGGCTTTGGGGGCGGCAGACACCTCAAACCGAATATACCGGTGGTCCGAAAGTGTCTCCACCCCCGCTTCCACCCTCCAGTTTGTGACGCATCGCGCAGCGGCGGGGTGGCGAACGTCAAGTCCACCACCGAGCCACCCGTCCGCCGCACACATCGTCTGCCTGTCCCCTATTCAGGAGGGACAGCCCCGCGGCCAGCGCCCACTCTTCAACCTTTCGCCCCTTAGGCTCAGTGGCCGGGTTCCCCCACGCCGTTGATTTGGCGTTGAAGTCACCGGCCACCAAGACTTTAAGGGGCGCCAGCCGCTTCACCTCCGGCCCCAGTGCGTCCAGAAACTGCACCAGGGCCAGCCCGGTTCGGGAGAAGTAAACGCCGATTATAGCGTACTCTCCCCGAACCGCCACCACAAAGCCGTTCCCTCTCCTCTCAATCGTGAGGGGAGGGGCGGCGCCAGACCTAGCCACGATGGCCACGGTGCCGTCTAGATCCCCGGCCCAATGGGGCAGGGAGGGGACCGCGTACGGCTCCGAGATCACCGCGACGTCCACATCCCACTGCGCCAGATTGCAGGAGCAGATCCTGCGACCCGGCGCAGTGGTTGAGGTTGGCCTGTATGAAGGAGACCCATCACTCCTCCATTTGGCCGTCTGGCGCCACCTCCCGTCTGTCCTCACGCGGAGGAGGGGACGGCCCTTTCCCTCGGGTCGGCGGGGGTTACAGGACTTACCCCCATGACGTGATTGGCCGGCTTACCAGCGTCGCAGCATACCACGCAGCGGGGCTCTGCTGTGCAGGAGGCTGACAAGTGTCCCTCCTCCCGCACCTGTAGCAGAGCCGGCTGCGGTCCGCCTCCGATGGGCACAGCGCGGCTGTGTGGCCCTTCCCCATGCACCCGTAGCAGTGCATGGCGCGCCTCCAGCAGCCGGAGCTGCGCGCGGCCCCATCCCACCCTGAGGCTACCCGCCTCATCCAACTTTGGCTGCTGTCACTGGGCAGCGCATCAGGACAGAGCCAGAGTTCCCGCCAGTCTGGACGGATTTCACCCACCCAGACCTGGTCCACCGCGCAGCTCCGGCTTGCGCGACCGCAGCCTTTACCCGCTGCACTGTGGCCGCATCGTTAAGGCCCGTCACGCGGAAGTCCGCGGTTTTGACGGGCCTGGAGACGTCCGCGACACCGGACAGGGCCACCGTCAAGGCCGACGCAAGCACGTCAGCCTTCGAATTAGAGGAGCCGAGCACCTCTATTAGCCTCGCTCCGGTCGCACTCGGGCGGATCCGTAGCGAGCTGATGCCCAGCTCCTCCAGGTCGACATCTTGCTCGGCCTTGAGGAGGGCGGAGCTGTAGGTGGCCCCGTTCTGCGCTGCCTGCGGCTGCGGCTTTATGATCACAGCCGAGGAGCTCGGGACCGACAGCTTGGCCGCCCTCGCCGACACCGTCTTGGGGTGCCTGGACACTGCAGCGGGGGCGCCCGTAGGTGCCGCTGGCTTGGGCTGGGTCTTCCCCGCCCTTCCCCTTCCCTTTCCCCCTTCCCCCGAACCTCCACCCAGGGCAGCTCCGGGAATTCCTCGACCGGAGCTGCTGAGGCTGGAGCCGCCGGGGTCGGAGCTGTGGAGGTCGAAGGCCCGAAAGGCCCCCACTCCGTCTCCTTCTGGGCACCCCTACGGCCTGCTTCTTTGGGGCCGGACGTGCTGGAGCCCGGACCTCCATCTCCTCCACCGCCGGCCGCTCAGGCCGCCTCGGGCTCTGGCCGGAGGCCTCCTCAATGGCCGCTCTCGCGGCCCTCGCCACCTCCGAGTTGTCGCCCGCCAGAGGTGGGCGCGTAGCCCTCCGAGGTAGGCGAGCCTCCAACTTCTCCTCGATCATCCGGCCCACGGAGGCCTCCAGCCTCTGTAACATCTCCTCATATGAGGGGGTGGCAGCAGTGTGCCTCCTGAGACCTCGCGTCGGGCCTCCTCGAACCCCGGCGGAGCGCAGCGACCTCTGCCTTCATGTTGGCCACCTCCCTTTGGAGGCGGCCATTGTCAGCTCTGAGGCGCCGGACCTCGTCCGGCTCGCTGCGCGCCACCAGGGTGTCCACAATGTCCCGGATATCCGAGGAGGCCCGCATGATCTTCGCACTGTAGCCCCCCTTGAGGGCAGTCGTCTTTCGCACGAGGCTGGTGATAATCCCCAGCCTCTCCACCGCGGTGCTCATGAGGCCATCAGCCCATGGCACCGAAGTCCCACCACCTCAATGGGGCCATGACAGACCCCTCCTCCTCGTCCCCACTCGGGGGTCCTCCTTTCCGGAAGGCCCGGGCCTCCAGGGTGGCCGAGAAGGAGGCCTCAAGCATCCTCCTCCCGGCTCCTTCTGACTTCAGCCCGGGCCCTAGTCTGGGACGAGGCACCCCGAGCTTTCCCCTTTTGGCCACCGCCTTCGGCACTGCGCCAACCTCGGTGTCGGAGCCGCTCGCCACCTCTGAGAAGAGGCGCTTGCTTCCCAGCACCGACTCCGACAAACGAGGAGGAGCCCATGCTTCCCATCAGGCTCCCCAGCCTCCTCTGGCCTACCGCCACACTCCCATCGGTAGCCTCCCCTTCCGACACCTCCTTGCTGTGATCGGATCTGGATCTCTCCAGATCCGACCCTTTTCTTCCCCCCTCCGAAATATTACCCCCGGATTTTCCCTCCCCTCCCCAATGGTTGGCCCTCAGGGCCTTTGGGTGGCAACCCTGAGAAGGGCCTTTTCTTTCGAAACGCTCGGAGGCGTCCCGCGTAGTATGGCGCTCAGACATCGTATTTAGCAATTGTTGCTCCGGCTGCACAGAACTATTAGCCGCCGGCCTGCCACTCCGTTACGGTGGACAGGACGCGACGTTTCCAGGGGACGCGACGTGGACGCTAGCTCTGTGGGGTGTCGCCCCAAACCTAACCTAACCTAACCTAACCTAACCTAACCTAACCTAACCTAACCTAACCTAACCCAGTACAACTCTGTATGCGACCAGAAACCTATGTCGCTCCGCGCAAAAATTCGATAAAAAATAGTTATTGTACTCGCAACAACGAAAAAAGTGTTTGTGTGTGTTGTTTAGTGCCTATAGTTCCAGGATTCGTGTGGGCAACTCCATCGCCCCAAGGACTCAGGAACAGCAGGACGCCAAACTCCAGGACTGAATTGCATCCCAGTGGTGAGTGCTAGAAAGTAGCCTCTTGTGTCACCGCATAGCCCTCGGGAAGACGAACAAAACGCAACTTCTTCCATCCCTCTAGCGCGAAAATCAAGAGAGCTAGAGGCCCCTAAAGGTACGGAATTTTTCCATACAAATCGCTCGACCTAGTTAAGTAGGTTACACGCGCCGACTATCCGTCGCCAGAGCACGTGTAAGAACGTCACCCTACGTCAGAGCGCCGTACCTGAAGACACATCTGAGGGCTCGAAGATTTGATGACCAGAGCTGAAGACAGGCACCACCCTCACCCAAGGTACCAGAGCACTCCTCATCCAACCACAGCATTGAGTTGGCGCTTGGAATCTGAGTAATCTAATCCAAGTCCTTACCCCCCGCTTCATCCAGACACCCCCTCCCCAACCCTTCAAGTACCTAGTCTTCCCCAGAGGGAACTCTTCGGCCGAGTACGGCCAAGTGGTAATTCTTGGTAAAAGGTCTCGAGAGACCAAGACCCTAACACCCTCTCCCAGACACCACCACCAGGACTCGTGGTCCCGAGTTCTCATCAGGGCTCATCACCCCCAGGGAACTCCTGAACCCGTCACTCCAGAGCTCTCGTTTTTGGACTCCAAGCGATTGGAGACCAAGACGATACCACAGAACGGGAATTATTACCACAGCTAAAGGGAACCTTCGAAGGACCTTCCCCCTCCCAAACCCCAGGGATCTCCGTAACTACCAACCCTAGAGAAAAATTCTTTTCTGTAGGCTTCAGAAGGGTCAGCCCTTACCACAGCCCTAACCCCCCCCCCCCCCGACCCCCTCCCCCTTCACCCCCCCTCCTGTTATTAACCCCCCCCATCCCAAACGTCACCACACGAAACCTCCCCCCCCTCCCCCCGCTCAGGTTACCTCACCCCCCCGGATCGTAACTTCGTCAATTTTGGAGCTAGGAACTCGTGCTTGGGCTCATTTGAATCGGCAAACAAAATCCTGTCGATTGGCTCCAACAGATTCCCAGAAATCCTAAGGGAACCGAAGAAAAGGACAAACAAAACAACACACATTAAAAATTCCATCACATTACCTCGTGACAAGCAGAACACCAGCTATCGCCGAGGAATCACCGCCTTAGAAAGTTAAATTAGTCTAATTAGTAATTAAAATAGTAGTAAGTAAAGAAAAATGTCATCACCAACCAAAAATGTCGCCTCAGCAGAATCGACCCCCTCAACATCTGGGGTGTCGGAGCTGAGGGAACAGAAAGGAATCGATTCTCTGGCAGTCAGCCCCGTCTCGGCAGGCCACCACAGCGGGAGGAGGCTGACGCTAACCACAGAGCAAACACCTTCAACATCACACACACAAACAAAGACACAGGACACAAAAAAACAAAAAACACTCATCAAAACTGCCCAGGGCAGTTACTCAAAAAAAGAGAAAAGAAGCCGCTGGAGTTCAGAAACGGACTCTCAAGGGCCCTACTGAACTCTGCCGAAAAATTGCCCAGCAGCGTTCGCAATCGAAAAAAACCAACACCGGTGGCCTGAGGCGGGCGGTAACGCTGAGGAACGCCCAACTCACAGCCAGAACCTCGGTCGTAGATTGCGGACGAAAAATCCAAGACATGAGTTTATCGGACCAAACACTAACACTCACAACACTTAAAACACCAGCCACAGGTAAATGGAAAGGCAAGGGGAAGGGTAAGAGTTCTAAATTACCAGAGACAAAGGCCAACCTCGAGACCGAACTCCGAAAAGTGCGAACCGCAAAATTCGGGCAAGGAAAACGAGAGCAATATCACCAAGCCAGAACTGAAAGCTGACGAACCAGCTGAATCAAGAAGCGGTAGCAGAGGCAAATCCTACAGCCGAAACGGTGATATGCGCTCCAGACAAGCCGGAGTTAAAGGTAAGTGAACCAAAATCACCACCATCAGAGGAAACTCAAACGGAGGAACCAGCATCGGAAGCAGACACATCAGCATCACCAGAGTCCGAGGCACCGAATGAGCTCGAACCAGAGGCAACAACATACCCCAAGTATGATCATTACAGCGTCGTCATATCCAATACACCGATCGAGCAGTCGGAGGGGATGACGATGTAGTAGTGGTAGAAGGTACCAGCCCGTCAACAAAGACGGTACAGGACTCAGAGGTATGGGAAGAACTCAGCGCGGGCACAGGAGCTACAGATGACTGGACAGACCTAGAGAGTGTTAACAGTAGCAGGCAAAGTCTGTTACCCCCCTTCGCTGGCTCAATCGGTGTTTCAAAAGATTTAGTCACTGAGAAAGCCCGTGAAATCTTTCTCCAGGGAAAGCAGGCGCTCGAGAGCTCTAGGACCCTCAAAAGGGAGCTAAGAGCGGAAGCGGTAGGATGCATGAGCGACCTGTATGAGGTCGTCCTCTCTCTTCAGACTCAAGGCAAAGACACCGCCTGAATCTGGAGGTAGAGAGGACGAGGTCAGCCAGGACGCTAGCCAACCTGGAACGCTCGCATGCCAAACAAATCACGGAAACAACAAAGGCTTTCACAGAGCGCCTCAAAGAAACGACGGAGGCATTGGAGGAGGTGAAAAAGGCAGCCAGGGCAATCGAAGACAAACTCGACGTGGAAGTAGACGACCTCACGAAAATTGTCAAAGCTACCCACGTAGAAGTAAAGCAGATGCCTAAGCCACAGATGCCAACAGTCTCCTCCTGCACACCGTCTGGCAAAGCGGAACCAGACCTCAACAAAAAACTAGATAGCCTATCCCAGACATTATCGGAAGTAGTGACCGAACTACACTACTGGAAGCAGGACGACCACGACAGGAGGCAAATGGGAGGAAGAGCAACCAGCTGTTCCCCAAGCCCACAAGCGTCACCCAAAGCAAAAGGTCAGATCGAGGAATCTCTCAAAAACATCCAAAAAGAGATCCAAGGATTAAGGGTACTGCTGGAAAAAAATCCAGCAGAAAAACCAGTAAATAACCCACTGACTAGAGAGGAAATACGCGAAGACCTCAAAAACGTGGTGGTAACACCTTTCCTAAATAAAGCGGTAAAGATAATAGATGGGATCGAAGAGGTGAAGGAAGCTAATTACGCCCGAGCGACAGCCACAGAAAACAACGGCATAGGAGCAGAGCTGGCGGCATCGGAAACGGCGACCCAACTGGAGGTACTCATAAAACCTCTTCGGGAAGACGTAGCCAGAATTGCCAACAACTCTAGAGATCTAAACCGCCGAATGGAATGGCACAACTCGGCGTTCAAACACCAAACCACTCCTCAGATATCAAGCGCAGCCGAAAGGCGGAAAACTTTCGCAGAGGCCCTAAAAACCAAACCCCAACACAAGCCGAGCCATTCCCTGATAGTCACAGCGACGGACCCCACCAAGACGGGGGAGAAAGTACTGGAATCTATCAGAGAAGTGCTCGACTTCAAAAACACTGGACTCAGAGTGGACAAGGTTAGAAAGGCAAAGGACAGGAAGATCATTCTTACCTGCGAAAAAAAAGAAGACCTGGAGGAGGTTGATAAACTAATAAAAAAAGACTGAGAGCTTAAAAGCAAAACAGGCAAAAGCAGCAAACCCCCTGCTAAGAATTAAAAATGTGATGAGCTACCATAGCGACAGCGACATTGTAGACACCCTAAAGGCCCAGAACAAGAAGATCTTTGAAGGCCTGAAAGGAGAAGAAATCACAATTCGCGTACGCTACCGTAAGCGTGCCAGAAATCCCCATCAATGCCACCCAGTGTTAGAGGTGTCCCCCACCATCCACAAGCGCATTCTCGACGAAGGTGGAGTACACGTCGGAATCCACAGACGGTTTGTGGAGGACCAATCACCAGTAGTGCAATGTGCGAAATGCCTCGGCTTTGGGCACACACAGGCGATCTGTAAGGAGCCGGATTCACTCTGCAGTTACTGCGGGGAAACCCACTCCTGGAAGGACTGCTCTGTAAGGAAATCGGGAAGCCCGCCCAGATGTAAGAACTGCCAGAGAGCAAAAAGAGACACTGCAGACATCACACCGCACATGGCATTCAGCGAAGAATGCCCAGAATGGCAAACATGGGATGAAATAGCACGCTCAAGGATAGCATATTGCTAAAGGCGCCTCGGACAATACGGGCTCGAACTCCAAGAACAGTAACGGACACACAAGAATTAAAATAATTCAAGCCAACCTACAACATTCCAAGCAAGCCACGGCCGAACTGCTGCAAGTAGCAGAAAAGGAAGGTTTTACCATTGCCCTCGTGCAGGAACCCTACGTGGGAGCAAATGGGGTGGTAAAACAATACCCAGGTGCCAAAATCATCCAGTGCACTATCGGCAGGCAAAAACCAGTGAAATCTGCGATCTTCATCTTCGGGGACCAGCTGAGGGTAATACACGACCCACAGCTGGTGACCGAGACGGAAGCGGCAGTCGTACTGGAAGCGGGGAAAACAAGATTAGGCTTTGTGTCCGTATACTTCGAAGGGGATGCACCAATTGAGCCCTACATTGAACGAACAAAAGCAATATGCCAAAAGCTCAACACACCTAACATTCTCGTAGGAGGGGATGTAAATGCATGGAGCCACTGGTGGGGAAGCGCATCGGACAACGAAAGAGGAGAGGAATACAGCAACTTCCTTAACGAAATGGAATACCACATCCTAAACCGCGGAGACATACCAACATTCGAAGTATATCGACGAGGACAACTATGCACAAGCATAGTAGATGTAACTGCTTGTAGTACACCATTACTAGGTAAGATCAAAGAGTGGAAAGTCGACCGAACTCTAATCACATCAGACCATAATGCCATCACGTACACCTTGTGTCTGGGGGAACGGCTAGAGCCAGTGAAGTACCCTACCACAAGGAAATACAATACCAACAAGGCAAACTGGCTGGAGTTCGAGAGACAATTACACAAAGCTTTAGCAGATAAAAACATCACTGTCGATGTAGTAGAATCGGTGAAAAGCGGAGAGGAAATGGAAACCATCACAGAAGCCTACACGAAAGCCATAGAGGAGGCATGTGAAATCGCCATACCTAAATTAGGCAAAAGGAAAAGCAAAACTACACCTCCCTGGTGGAATGAAACTCTCGAGAAGCTAAAGAACGACGTAATCCGCAAGAAGAGAAGGATCCGAAACGCAGCCCCCATCAGAATGGAAATCGTACTTGCAGATTATAAAGAAGCAAAGGAGGCATATGAGACAGCAGCTATAGATGCCCAAACCGATGGTTGGAAGGGATACTGCACTACACAGGATGGAGAGAGCATGTGGGATGGTATATATAGAGTTATAAGGAAGACAGCAGGGAGACAGGAGGACGCACTCCTAAGGGGATCTGATGGCAAAACACTCAGCCCGGAACAATCTGCAGATCTCCTAGCAAAAACATTCTACCCTGATGACTCAACCGATACGGACAATGCATACCACACGCAACTCAGACAAATTGTAGAAAGCAGGAAACTCGAAAACCAACTATCGGCAGACGATCCCGGCTTCACGACAGACGAGCTGGAAGCAGTCCTTCGAGCCCAAAACCCCAAAAAGGCACCGGGACCTGACGGATTCACTGCGGACATCTGTGCGAGGGCAATACGAGCTGACCGGAAGTTATTCTTGGCAATTGCAAACAGATGCCTAGCCATAGGATATTTCCCGAAACAGTGGAAAGAAGCCCATGTCATAATCCTCAGAAAACCCGGGAAAGAAGACTATACTAAGCCGAAGTCATATCGACCAATCGGTTTACTGTCAATCTTGGGGAAAACGCTCGAAAAGCTCCTGGTAACACGTATACAGTGGCACCTGCTTCCGACTCTCAGTCCCAAGCAGTACGGTTTCCTACCACAACGCGGTACGGAAGACGCCCTATATGACCTAGTGAAACACGTAGAGACCCAATTGGAAAGAGGGAACTCCGTGATCATAGTATCGCTGGACATAGAGGGCGCCTTCGATAACGCGTGGTGGCCGGCTCTAAAACACCGCTTGCTAACCAGGAAGTGCCCGCGGAATCTCTACCACACAGTGGACTCATACCTCTCCGACAGGAAAATAACGGTCAACTACTCGGGTGCGACCAGTGTAAGAAGAACCACGAAGGGATGTGTCCAAGGATCCATCGGAGGACCGACCTTCTGGAATCTGATACTGGATCCGCTCCTGCATGAGCTGACAAGAGAGGAAGTCTACTGCCAGGCATTCGCAGACGACGCAGTCCTGGTTTTCTCCAGTAAATCCATAGCCACCATGGAGAGTCAAATCAACCCAGTATTGAGCAAGATAACGGAATGGGGGATAAGGAACAAGCTTAACTTCGCGGCACACAAGACCAATGCAATGCTGCTGACAAAAAAGCTAAAGTACGATCCTCCAAACATCCAAATGTCTGGCATCCAACTTCCACTGGTTGATGAGATAAAACTCTTGGGGCTCATAATAGACAGGAACCTTAACTTTAACAAGCACGTCACGGCCATCTGCAAAAAATCGGCAGATATTTATAAGCAACTCGCCTGTGCAGCTAAGGTATCCTGGGGATTGAACGGGGAAATCATAAGGACAATATACGTCGCAGTGGTAGAGCCGATAACAACGTACGCGGCGTGCGCGTGGTCTAAAGCGTCTCAGTTAGAAATGAATAAAAAGAAACTCGACGCGCTTCAAAGGGGTTTTGCACAGAAGATCTGTAGAGCCTACAGGACAGCATCACTGACGTCGGCACTGGTTCTATCGGGAACGCTACCGCTGGACCTGCGAATCCAAGAAGTCGCAGCACTCTATGAGGCCAAGAAAGGTATCACAGGTCACTATCTCCCTCCTGGACGTAACCTCGAAAGGAAAGTCATAAACCATGAGCTTCCACACCCATCTACTCAAATTACGATAGAGTATGAACTTCTCGAGGATATGACGAAGGAAACCCAGGAGAACTACCATATCTCCGGCCCACAGGTCTACACCGACGGCAGTAAGGTGGAAGGAAAAGTCGGAGCGGCCCTCACATGGTGGGAAGAAGGTAGGGAGATCAGTAGTGATAAATTCAGCCTAGACCCGACCTGCACAGTTTTCCAATCGGAACTCTATGCGTTGCACAGAGCGGTACTAAAAGCAAAAGAAAGCAAAAAGGAAACAGTCAACATCCTGAGTGACTCAAGATCATCACTCGAACTGTTACAAAATCCAAAGCTTCTTCACCCTCTGGCCAAAGCAATTAAAGAGAACCTATTGGAGATAACGCGGGAAGGACGGAGTGCAAGACTCTTTTGGCTCAGAGCACACGTGGGAACAGCGGGCAATGAAAGGGCAGACGAACTAGCGAAAGAAGCTACAAATATATCGACAACCACACTCGACTACGCGGAAGTTCCGCTATCCTATGTCAGAAAAAAGATCAGAGAGGAAACGGTCCAGAAATGGCAAGACCGCTATGACACCTCCCAAACAGGGGCAGTCACCAGGGTTTTCCTACCAGACGTCGACAAAGCCTATCGACTTGTCAGAGGAACCAAACTTACCCCATTACACACCCAAATTCTGACGGGACATGGCGGCTTCGGGGAATACTTGCACAGGTTCAACCTTAGGGAAAGTCCTGCTTGCGAGTGTGACCCGAATGTCAGCGAGTCGGTGTGGCACATACTATTCGTATGCCCACGCTTCCAAATCGCCCGATACAACCTAGAGTGCTCAGTAAACCTGGTACTGAACAAAGAAAATTCAAAAGATTTGCTTGGTTCCACAAAAACTCGACAGCTATACCTAGACTTCATGGAGAAGGTAGCGGAAACGGTGACAAAACGGAACAGTACACTCCCAACATCAAGCAATAAAACAAACTCAAACAACCAACAGCAGCAAAAGGTGCAACCTATCTCTCCGAAAGAAGCAATGAACTTCAACCTATTGCAAATAGGGGAAATAGGAAGCCCAGGCATGCACCTGTCCGGGGTAGCTCTGTTTATGGAAAGTAGCACGGAACGGATAGGTATAGCCTTCTGCAATACACTGGCCAAAACAAACATCTACATCTCTCCGGGTCTCGGGGCACTCCTAAATGGCAGCACCTCAAAAATATCAATGAGGCGAAAACTTTTCAACTCACTCCCAACAGTTGTCATCGAAAATCAAACATGCAGAATAGTGCGAAAGAACAACAAAACTATCGCACTATTCTCCACGGAAGATGATGAAACTGTGTTTGAAAAAGTTTGCGCAGTGCTTGCCAGAATCGGGAAAAGAGGAAGGGGACAAAACCAGCAGGCAAAAGTGATAAGCGTGGATGCTATGGTCATAGGCTACATGAGGGGCGAGACCAAGGATTACATTGGTGCCCTTGAAGCCTCAAAACATCATGAGGTAATAGTGTACGAAGATAGAGGCCAGGACCTCAACTTCCTCATACAGCACGACCACAGCACAAACCACGCGAATCAGCCATCCCCATCCGGAAGCCGAAACAAAGCCACCAGTGGGGCAGAGAGACTCCAACAACGGATAGAGAAAGAAAGAGCCAGTGTAAAGGATAAAGCGAGAGAACCAAAGGACACAGCACGGAAAGTGTCCTTAGCGTTGCAATCCTTGGGAAGAACACTCCAATCCGTTCCCAAAAAAATAAGAGACCAAACAAAAGCAATAGAGAAAGCGGTGGAAAAGTTCACTAAACCAAAAACCGCTGCCAATGCAAGACCTACGATTCCCCGCACGAAAGCAGAAATGGGAATAGTCTCCCCTCCCAAACTGAACCGCACGGACGGTCCACAAGGCGAAATGGAAAACGCATTTCTCGAATTTGTAGCAATAACGGAAGCAACGCGCCAGGTCAACATCAATGTCTGCGAAGCCATCTTGCAGGCATATAAGCGCGAAAACGAAGGTTTACTGCAGGTTCGATTGCACGAGGCTGAGGCCGCGGTATATGATAACGAGAATGCGCTCTTAATAAAGGGCAAAATGTCCGGGTCATATATGGCGGCTTACAGCGAGAAGTGCGGCTTTGTGGGACTTGACGAGGAAAGGACGGAGCGGGAGGGAAGACTCTATTTTAACATCCCCCAGGAGCACCGGATAGTGGTAGTGGCGAAGTGCACTAGGATCATGCTGGATGATAGGATTCTTGACATGGCTCGCACCGTGTCTGGAGGACTTTCGGAAGGCTCATGTCCGAGAAAGTGGAAACAAGCTACCATATCATGGGAACAAGGGGTCCCTGGATGCGGGAAAACGACGAGGATGCTGGCAGCGTTCAAACAAAATGAAGACATAATCGTCACAACCACAACAGAAACGGCCAAAAGTCTCAGGGAGGAATTGTACCCACAGATAGGAAGTCGAACCAAGACCCGAGTGCGAACATTGGCATCCCTACTGGTAAATGGCATGAAAGACAACGAATCGTGTAAACGCCTTCTGGTGGA
The DNA here is from genome assembly GCA_018467065.1 of Ephestia elutella. Lineage (NCBI taxonomy): Eukaryota > Metazoa > Arthropoda > Insecta > Lepidoptera > Pyralidae > Ephestia > Ephestia elutella. The sequence continues at coordinate 37,794 of JAEMBS010000102.1, read as the reverse complement.
CGAAGCTTTCATGAACCATTTCGGATCCATAGTGATGGCAATCCAGATCGCAGGGTCTAGCGAAGCCCTTCTGATAGGAGACCTCAACCAATTGCCCTTCATAGACAGAAATAACTTATTCAAACTTCAACACTCACGTCCAAACTTCACTCCACACACATACAAAGAATTACTGTGTACATACAGGAACCCGCAAGACGTAGCATATGCCCTTAACGAGATCTATAAGGGTGTATACTCGTCCAAAACGAAAGTGCGGTCCCTGTCACTGAAAAAGCTCAGAGGTGCTCGAATTCCTAAGCTAGAAAACACCCTATACCTAGTTTTCACCCAGGCCGAGAAAGCACAGCTTATCGACTTGGGAATAGGCAACAAAACGGGATCTCGAGTACTAACGATACACGAAGCTCAGGGCCTCACGTATGACACAGTAATTATAATAAACACAAAAGTGGAAGTAGCCAGCCTCAGAAAAAGTATCCCGCACGCTGTTGTGGCAATCTCGAGACACAAAGACACCTGTGTCTACTACACAGATACAGTCGAAGAAGACGCAGTGGCACGACTGATCTTACGGGCAGAGAGAGCCACAACAGAAGCAATACAGGACCACAACCTGAGGATGGCCATAAAAGACGGGAATGACACAGTCAGGGACTCGATCCTCAAGTCTCTGTAATCGGACATACTTGACAATGTAACCTATATGTAAGTTAAAAAAAAAAATTTTTTTAAAAAAAAAAAAAAAAAAAAAAAAAAAAAAAAAAAGACATTAAAAAAAAAAGACATTAATAATAATAATAATAATAAAAAAAAAAAAAAAAGACATTAATAATAATAAAAAAAAAAAAAAAAAAAAAAAAGTGACGTAGCTATTAAGGCGGTAACTATACTAATCTTAACATCTAACATAGTGCGCGCGGAGCGCTATAAGTAAATACTAACCAATCTGCCAAAATATTGTAAACAAACAATGGTATGGACCATGAGTCTATAGAGTTAACTCGTGGTTCTCATGAGCAGGTGGTGTTTTAGCCGGTAAGAGTCCGGCACTACCTGGGCCTCCTTTCCCAGGTGCCCATGATGGGTTTCACCACCTGCTCATTGGAAAAAAAACCTAACCTAACCTAACCTAACCTAACCTAACCTAACCTAACCTAACCTAACCTAACCTAACCTAACCTAACCTAACCTAACCTAACCTAACCTAACCTAACCTAACCTAACCTAACCTAACCTAACCTAACCTAACCTAACCTTTTTTTTTGGTACGTGTGGAAAAAGACCCTCGTCTTGCCATCCGGCCGCGGGCAGGCCGGACAGGTATGTGGGGCATGAACCCACTAAAAAACCACACGGTGTTCATACTCAGCCGCACTGGCCGAAGTTGTGGGAACTACAACCTCCACGACTTCGGCGCGGCAAAACGGTGTTCACCTTCCACACTCCCTCCTAACGCGGAGGGGCATGGAGCGAACCCTTACGGGAAGAGCTGCACCGAGCTCACATTCTCCGTCCGAAAGGGGAGGCGCGCGGAACACATCACGCGCCTTCAACCCGGAGGGTCGTCTGCCGGGCAACGGAAAATTCCCGCTTCCGCCACCCGACCGACCCTCGTTATGGGGGCAAAAAGTGCTGGGCAAACGCCCGGCGCCTTCGCCCCGTACGCCGGCGACGAATGGCCAAGTCGGTATTCACCTCCCGGTCTCTTTCCGCCGCCTCCTTGCGGAGCATTACTGACTCCGCAAAGACCTGCATAGCCGCCCACGACGCCTCGCTGCCGACCATAGATCGAACCACAGAAGGCAGCGAGAGGTCGTCTCCAATGGCAGCACGCAAAATAGAGCGCTCTTCTTCCCACGCCGAACAAATTTCCAGCGTGTGCTGGGCGTCCTCATCAGGACAACCGTCACAGTGGTGACACCTCGCCGTTGGCTCCCGGCCCGCTATCCGACACAGATACCCTCCAAAACAACCATGTCCAGAGAGTATCTGTGTCAGGCGGAACGACAGTGAACCATGCTGTCTGGCCAACCACTGTTGCAAGACTGGGCGGATTGCCCCAATGGTCCTGCTGCCCGCACTGGGATTTTCTAACCTTTCGGCCCACACCTCATCGCTGCACTGTCGCAGCTCATTGCGATAAGCATCCACCTCCCGCGGTGCCATCCGAAGGTCCTGAGAACGTACCTCCTGACGCCAGAAATAGAGGGCCGCAAGAGCCCTCGCGTCAATGTCCCAGGGCAAACACCCGGCCAACACGCACGCCGCCTCATGAGAGACCGTGCGGTACCCTCTAATGACCCTGATCGCCATGACCCTCTGCGGCTTACGCAGAAGGGCAACATTCCGGCTATTCAGGGACTCGGCCCACACGGGAGACCCGTACAGAGCCATCGACCTCACGACCCCCATGTACAGGCTTCTACAGTGCACCTCCGGACCGCCCAAATTGGGCAATAACTGTGACAACGCACCAGCCGCAGCCACCAACTTCGGCACGAGCCGCTCAAAGTGAGTGCCAAAGTTCCATCTGCCATCGAGGACAATGCCCAAATAGCGCATTGCCGACTCGATGGCAACCTGGACTCCGCACACCATCAAACTGAGGCCAGGAGGGGCGCTCCCCGAGGACCATGAAAACAGATCACCTCAGTCTTGTGAAGCGCCACCTCCAGACCCAGCAGACGAATGCGCTGCACCACCTGAGCGACCCCTGTCGTCGCCAACGCAGCCGCGTCACCCAAACTCGCCCCACGAGCTGTCACCAGGGTGTCATCCGCATAACAAATTACATCGACACCCTGGGGGTTGGCCCCACGCAGCACCCAATCATACCCGATGTTCCACAGGAGCGGCCCGAGGACCGAACCCTGTGGAACACCGCGACTAACACTCGCCTCCTGCCATCCATCCCTGCCAGGGTAGACAATGCACCGTCCGGAGAGATAGTCCCCTATAATCTGCCGCAGGTAGAGAGGCACTCCATGATACCGGAGCGCCTCCCCGATGCAGGTCCAGGGGATGGTGTTGAAAGCGTTGGAGATGTCCAAAGACACTCCAAGAACAACCTCCCCTGGGCAACTGCATCCTGCGTCAAGGACTTGACTCTCAGGACAGCGTCAATCGTCGACCGCCCCCGACGGAAACCAAATTGATGGTCAGATAGATCCGGTCCGACTTCCTCGAGATGCTTGACGAGTCGAGCAGACACCACTCTTTCAAACAACTTCACCAACTCGTCAAGCAGCACGAGGGGCCGAAACGCGGACGGGGATTCCGCCGGGCGCCCTTCCTTCTTAAGCAGGACTAGCCTACCGACTTTCCAGGAGGCCGGGACTGCGCCCCGAGCAAGACAGGCGCTAAACAAACCCCGAACTCGCTGCTCCAGCACATCTTCGCAGAGGGCAAGAACAATGGCCCGTCCGGGTATCCCATCAGGACCAGGAGCTGTGTTCTTTTCGCGCAGCCTCAATATCGCCGCACCCAGCTCATCCCTGGTCACCTCCGGGACCCGAGAAGACCCCTCGCCCTCTCCAGTTGAAGGCGCGGACATACCGGGAGGCTCAAATTCTTCCTGGGGAGGAAATAGGGCGGCCACAACCCTAACCAGAAACTCCGGCTGGAGACTCTGCGTCAGGGGGGGAGCATACGGGCGGAGCTTGTCCCTCACTGCCTTGTATGGTCTCCCCCATGGATCGCGATTAAGGGTCTCCAGCAACTCCTCCCTGGCCAAAGCCTTCGCCTCCGCTATTCCCACCTTCAATGCCTCCGCAGCCTGGCGGTAGGCAACGTGCAACTCATCCTCCAAGGCCTGGTTCCGACGCCGTCTCCTTCTTTGCCGAGTATACTGACGTCTAGCAGCCACACAGGCCGCACGCAGCCGCGTAAGCTCCCCGTTCCACCAATACACCCAGCGACGAGGAGGGCGTGAGCTGGCTCTGGGCATGGCAGCATCACAAATGCTACCCATGGCACACCGGAACCAGCTCACCTCCTCCTCGACATCAACCTCTTCCGGAACTTGGAACCAGGCCTGGACAGCAGCAGCCTCCTGCAGCAACTCCTTGTCCATTTTCTTCAACTGCCAACGGGGACCACACGAGACAGAAGTGCGGCTTGGACCACCATGCGTAGTTGGCAAAGCGGAGACATCAAATCGAATGTAACGATGATCCGATAATGTCTCCGCTTCCCCAGCCACCCGCCAGCCCTGGACACGGCGCGCCAAGGGGGGGCTCGCAAACGTTACATCTACAATGGAGCTCCCCTGAGACCGCACACACGTGTCTACCGCACCCCGGTTTAGCACACATAGTCCACTCGCTGCCACCCATTCCTCGAGGGCCTGCCCCCGTCTACAGGTTTCTGGGGACCCCCACGCCGTGGATTTGGCGTTGAGATCCCCAGCCACCAGAACGGGGCAAGGATGGCTTCGACTTACTATCACCTCAACCTCCGCAAGGAACTCCTCGAACTCTCCAAAAGTGCGGTTGGGTGAGAAATAAACCCCAATCACAATTATGCCTCCGACCCGTGCCGAGGCGAATCCACTGCCACAAGCCACTCTCTCTAATGGCGCCGAACCGGCTCGGGAGACAATAGCCACTAGACTGTCATGGTCACCGACCCAACTGTCACCTCTAGGGATGAAGTAGGGTTCGGTGACCACAGCGAAGTTAATCAACCACTGCGCCATGCTCTGGTAGAAAAGATCCTGAGCTCTGGCGCAGTGGTTGAGGTTACATTGTAACCACTTTTGAGCCATCAATTGGTGGGAGCTGCTACCTCCCGCTCGGCAGCACGCGGCTGCACGGCCTGCGACTGCGCATGCGCAGCCTGAGGCCTTCTCCTCCTCCCTCGCTGAGGGCGGGACGCAGCACAAGCCTTACCGCCCACCCTATGGTCCGACGGCCTATTAGCCGCCGCACAAACCGCGCACCGGGGCGCACTTTCACACTCCCTAGCCTGGTGACCAGCAGAGCCACACCTATAACAGAGTCCACTGCGATCAACCTCTGCAGTGCATTCCTCCCTAACATGGCCTGTTTCCAAGCATCGGAAGCACCGCAGAGGTTTCGCAGGGAGCACAACAGCCTTGGTCAAAGCCCAACCAACTACGAGCGGGCCAGCCACAACCTTCTTGGCAGCATCCACTGGACACCTCACCCACGTCGTACCCTTCCCGGCACTCCCCAGCCGAATTTCGCCGACCCGGACTGCGTCCGCAGCACAACCTCCACTGCTGGCAACAGCTGCCTGTATCTCCTCCTTTGTGGAGGAATCCTCTAGACCAGTGATGCGAAGCTCTGCGCATTTTATTGGCCGGGACACCCTAACATCTTCAGAGTTCATTATCTCACCCAGCCTTTTAGCGAGAGCATCCGCCTTAACGTTTCGATCAAGGCCCGGGATCTCAAGGAGCCGAGCCCCAGTTTTAGCTACCCTGATGGATAACCCTCCGATGCCAAGATCGCTCATCTGCAGCTTACCTTTGGCATCGGATAGGACCTCTTTAAAGGTCACGCCGCGCCTTTTCGCCTCAGGCTGCAACTGAATCAAGACAGCAGCCGAACGTGGGGGACGCAATTTGGGCGGTTGATTTGACCGCCGCTCGCTGGACCGCTGCAGAACTTGCTGCTCTGTATCAGCACGGCCTTGAGCCACCAAGGGCGCCTTCTTCTTTGGCCTTCCTCCTGGTCACCTCAACCCAGCCATCTTCATTCCGGTTTACTACCGGCGGCTGGGCGGCGACGGAAGCCACAGGCAGAGCGCCTTGCCGACCGGACACGACTACGGCATTTTTCACTGGCTTTGCCTTTTTCTTCTTCCTTCTCTTGGTCTTCTCCCCAACCTGTCGGGGCTCCGACTCGCTCACTGTGGGTGCCGGCATGAGCCCAGAAGAAGCCCGTGGAGCTGGACCCACAGCAGCAGCTGCTGGAGCAGACTGAGAACTGCACTGCAACCTTTCCTCAGCCACAGTCCTGCGGGCGACCTCAGCAATAATGCTTTCCAAGTCTGCCCGCAAGACCAGCCCCTCGTTTGGCGCGACTACCGCCGGGCTGGAATCCACCCTTTGGCGTAGTTCCACCCTCAACTCAGCCACCTCCCGCCGGAGGTCTTCCACCTGAGAAGCCAGCCTAACATTATCCTCACGGATGCGCTGATTTTCCGCCTGCAACTTTCGCGACTCCTCAGTGGCCGTTCTTTCTATTAGGGCTTCCACTGCCACAGATATAGAAGCAGCTGCCTGTTTCAACTCTTTGACGTATGTCCCCTTCAGGTTGCCGGACTTCGTCGCAACCGCCCGGACAAGAGCAACTTCCGCGTCCACCTTGCTGCGGATCTCCGTTACCGGCAGCTTAGTATACTCGGCCGTTAAGGCCTCCACTGACCTCCCATCTTGGGCAGGCGCCCGCAGTGCACGCGCCTTCTTTGCCACCTTTGCAACTTCAGCCTCAGCGTCAATGAGGAACTCTTGACGCTTGAGGGCCAAAAGCTCCTCCCTGGCCTTGGTAGCTGCACTCACAGTGAGCGGCCTCACCCTCGCGCGGGCTCCACGCGCAGGCTTAGGGCCAGTTGCCCCGACAGCCGACGCCGGCTGCGCTTCCTCCTCGCTCTCACTCCCCGAATGGGCAGTGCCCATCGAAGAGTCAGAGTCAGAGGCCTTAGCCTCTCCCTCTTTTTGGCCTCCACGGCCTCCCTCCTTACTTTGAAGATTTTTATTATTTTTAGACTCCATATACTAATCCCACGAGTATGGGGGAAAAAACGGTCCGCCCGGGCAGTGCCCCCTGTACCCGGGTAAGCCTACGGAGTAACCCACTAGAGTGTCGGCCGGTACTCTAGCGGGGGGAACACTAAAGACTGGCAACCCTCCAGCCATGCATCCCATCACGGTGTCCCCACCGCTTGGGATTAGGGAATTTTTATAGAGGTTATTTTCCTCGCGAGCCGGGCGGCTAAGCCAAGCCCCCCATCCCTAAGGGAAAACCCTTAGGATTACGGGACGCGGTACGCTCAGGAACTCACCTGAGCTTTCCAGACACCAAAACGATCTGGAACCGCCGGTAGCAGGACATCTGAACAGCATCCACCAAGACCCCGCAAGCGAGGAGTTGCTGGATGCCGCCCGGGGTGCACCGTCCTGGAACCCTTGTCAGCCCGCCGCTCGCACCGGATCCCAAAGGATCAAGTGCGAGAAGCTAAAGCCTTCAAGGGACCAGGCACACGAGGAGGTTTCCCGCACTTAGCACCCCAACCTAACCTAACCTAACCTAACCTAACCTAACCTAACCTAACCTAACCTAACCTAACCTAACCTAACCTAACCTAACCTAACCTAACCTAACCTAACCTAACCTAACCTAACCTAACCTAACCTAACCTAACCTAACCTAACCTAACCTAACCTAACCTAACCTAACCTAACGGCTAACCTAACCTAACCTAACCTAACCTAACCTAACCTAACCTAACCTAACCTAACCTAACCTAACCTAACCTAACCTAACCTAACCTAACCTAACCTAACCTAACCTAACCTAACCTAACCTAACCTAACCTAACCTAACCTAACCTAACCTAACCTAACCTAACCTAACCTAACCTAACCTAACCTAACCTAACCTAACCTAACCTAACCTAACCTAACCTAACCTAACCTAACCTAACCTAACCTAACCTAACCTAACCTAACCTAACCCAACCTAACCTAACCTAACCTAACCTAACCTAACCTAACCTAACCTAACCTAACCTAACCTAACCTAACCTAACCTAACCTAACCCAGTAGCGCTCGAACAGCCGCCAGAAACGCCACGTTTTTGCTTCGCTCCGTTTAAAAAATTCGAAAAAGTGGTAAATTTCTATCGTACGATAGTGTTTTATATGTCAAAACACGCGCCGCGACTCCGCGCACACGCCTACATATTGTGAAGAAACCGCGTGTGAAAGTTAAAATTACCACAGTGCAAAAAGTTGAAAAAGTGCAAATTTCAAAACTTCGGAAGCGAACGCTGGAGAAACGAGATCGACGACCCCATTATTTTTTGGTGCCAAAAGAAGCCGGCTGGTGAGCGCTACATTTTAATACTTTCACCAGATTTTTATCCCCACCCCTCAGGGAGTTATTAGGAAAAGTCTGAAAAGTGAGGTTAGGTGTGCTCGCTGAAAGAGAGTCGTGCGCTTGCTCCTGCAAGTGCAGTTAGAAAGACCCTAAAGCACCCTACTCAAATCCACTTTAAGAAAAATTTTACAACTTTCCCCTGAGGAGCTATTTGAATATAAAGTTTGGAAATTTAAACCTGAATACCGAAGCCCCCTTAAGAGACGCGTGGGTTTTGACGACGCCGCAGCCTGCAGAGCATCGCCCTCTACCAGGCCCTAAAGAAGAAAAAATTTTGTATTAGATACTTTTCAAAAATTTTTCAAAAAACTCAAAATTTTGGTTTTTCCTAATTATTTTATTTTCTAATTGTTTTAAAATTCTACTTTTAAATTGTATTTGTAGATCTTTCTCGTACGCACAGGAATCCGTTGGAATTTTTGGAATCGGACTGCAAACAAAAGAGCTACAACGTTTTCAGTGAAAAATTTTCAAATTCCTGAAATATCCTGAAAATCCTCTAGTTGACAATTTCATCGTATAGCCCGTCGCAGTCCGATTCCAACAATACCAAACACAAGGTATCTGCGATTACGGGGGCCTGAGTAAATTAGGTTTTAATTTTCGCCGCCATCTTGGCCGCCATCTTGAAAATTTTCAATTGGCCATAACTCTGCCCCCCGTCATCGCAGAGGCGTGCGGTTTCCTTTGCGTACTTTTACACGGTCACCCAGTTCTCACCATAAGGGTTTTGACCCTTTTTGACCGGGTCAAAATTTTCACCAAATTTTTGTATACTATCGTATAGCTGACGCCAGCCCGATTCCGGGGACACCAAGCTCGGGGTTCGTGCGGTCGCGGGTCGCGGAGAAATCGGCCTTTGAAATTTTCGCCGCCATCTTGGCCGCCATCTTGGAAAATTTCAAAGTGCTCTAGCTCCGCCCCCCGTGGTCGCAGAGCCTCGCGGTTTTCTCTGGGGACGGTGTTCCGTGGCCCTCCTTCTAGCTGGGCTGATTTTGACCCAATTTGACCCGGTCAAAATTTCGACCGACTTTTGTAGCGCGTCGGATAGCTCTCGCTGTCACAAACACAACGACCCCAAACTCGGGGTACCTGGGACTGCGGACGGCAGAGCAATCAAATTTTAAAAATTTTAGCCGCCATCTTGGCGGCCATTTTGAAAAAGTTTGAAAGGCCATAGCTCGGCCCCCCGTGGTCCTAGAGACTCGCGGTTTCCACTATTGGTTACATCGCGGAACCCTCTTTCCTATTATATAAAAAATTTCACCCATTTTTACCGGGTAAAAATTTTTTTACCCATTTTTACCCAACGCTAAAAAGAGGTCCCGGGGGTGTTTACCGATTTGAAATCTGACTTAACTTAAGACAAAGGTGTGTTTTTCACCACATATATAGTAAAATTTTAGTAATTAAGACTGTGCCGGCGCTTTTACACGCCGACACAAAACCTTTTGACTATACTAAGATAATTACACTGTGATACATTAGGTTAGTTAATAGTTGATAAGGACCACCCGGCACCCTATACACGCCGGTGAAAAATTTTTCTAGAAACCAGGGTGACTTCCACCCCTACAATATACTTACGTAGAGGTAGGGACCGAAAGTCCCCCCCTCAAAATTGTTAGTTATAAGACACACCGGATTATAAACTGTACGATTATTGACCTATCCATATAGCCAAAAAAAAAAAATTTTTTTACAATTTACACAATCTTGCTTCTACTAATTTAATACTTACAACTTTGTTCTGTCCCCCTCAATAAACACATTGTTAAAATGGACCTCAGCCCTAGCCTTAACGACCCTCCCACCCTCACAAAGCAGCGGGCCCGGACCACCGAGGTAAAGAAGCGACTAGCTTTTGCCTCCCCTGAAGAGACGACACCAGAGTCCACAAGGACCAAGACTAAGGCCGAAGAGGCCTGGGAAATTGCAGAGGAGGTAAGAAAACAAGTGAAATCGGCAAACAACCTAAAAACTTCCATTAGGAAATCAGTGGAGGAGGGCGCCACTAAACTATACGACATGATAGTTAAGTTAGATGTAGAAATAAGACTCGCAAAGGCAAAGGGAGAAGAAGAACCACAGAGGAAAAATGTATCCGAAAATAGTATTACCAAGATTAGAAAGGAAGAGGAAAAATTAGACGACATATCAAAATTGTTGAAAGAAAATAATAATATGATTAAGACACTCTCAGAGAAGTTCGAAAAGGTAAAAACAGCCGCATCGTACGCCAGCATAGCGGCGGCCCCCGGACGTCCCACGCCGATCCCGGCGCTGGCAAAGGGAGCGCTGCACTCGATGGTCGTGACATCGAAAGATGAAATGGAAACCGGAGAGCAGGTACTGGAGAGGGTGCGGAAAGCCGTGGATGCTAAAGAAGGGTGGATTAAAGTTGAAAAAGTTAGAAAGGCCAAGGACAGAAAAATAATAATGGGTTTTAGGACAAAGGACGAAAGGGAGGAAGCAAAGAAAAGGATAGAGAAAGAAGGAGTCAACCTTGCTGTCGAGGAGGTAAAAAACAAGGATCCGCTTCTGGTCCTGTATGGAGTTCTCAAGGTCCATACAGACGAAGAAATTATAAAAGCCTTCAGGAAGCAGAATCGGGACGTCTTTTGCGGCCTCGACAGCGAGGAGGATAGGGTGGAAGTACGCTATCGGCGGAGGGCCAGGAACCCGTTAACGACGCACGTCGTCATCCGAGCGTCACCAACCATTTGGCGTAGGACATTGGACAGAGGGACAGTACACATCGACTTGAGAGTGGCAAGGGCCGAAGATCAGTCCCCCCTCGTCCAGTGCTCGCGCTGCCTCGGATACGGGCACGGACGTCGCCACTGCACAGAAGCGATCGACGCCGACGTGTGCAGTCATTGTGGCGGCCCCCACCTCAGGGCGGAATGCCAGGCCAGGATGGAGGGTGTGCCACCAAAGTGTAAAAATTGTGTAGCGGCAAAACACCTGAAAGTAGAGCACAACGCATTCAGCAGTGACTGCCCGGAGCGCCAAAAATGGGACGACCTGGCCAGGACGTCGATAGCGTATTGCTAAGGGCACCCACGTGGATACCAAACACAGATATGTGTTTGCGCAGGCCAATCTCTGTCTTCTAGAAGGACACTTTAGGCGATTTGTTGCTCAAGACGCGGCGCAAAAACCACAAATCGTAAAAATTGTAATGGCTAATGATAAACCTTCATTAAACATACAAATTTTCAAGCGGAAAATAAATTGGAAAAATGAGTCGCGTCTTGAACAACAAACAAATAGTATGGAGGTCGCGCACGCGGCTCTGATTCGTCAGATATTCAAGTATCTAAATGAGGCAAAGTGGCGACGAAACCTCTGTACTACGAAATTAAAAATCAGTTATTGGCAAATGGATTCGGAATTGTAACAAAAGTAAAAAAGTAATGCGAAATGTAAGAGGTAAAATGTAACATGTAAATGTAAAATGCAAAATGAAATTTTTTAATGTGAAACGTAAAATATAAAATGTTAAATGTAAAACGTAAAATGCAAATGTAAAATGTAAATTGTATAATTAATGTAATATGTAAAAGGTAAAATGTAAATTGTGAAATGTAAAATGTAGAATATAGAATGCAAATGTAAATTGTAATATGTAAAAGTTAAAATGGAAAATGTGAAAAGTAAAATGTAGAATGCAAATGTAAAATGTAAATAGTAAAATGTAATATATAAAATGACAGAAAAATGTACTTAAGAAAAATATGAAATAAAAGAAAAAAGCACAATTTATTAAACCCCACAGGATAAAAAGTACCGAAGGCTAGATAAAAGTTAGTATAGATATGGGAGTCCCACCCATTAAGAGTGAAAGAAGAAGGATGTAAGAAAGACAAAGTATGTGGAAAGAAAGTGCGAGAGGCATAATAGCGAGAACTTGTATGAATGAGAATAGATATATAAAGGCTCCGATCCATGTTGGAGGTTAAAAAACCTAACCTAACCTAACCTAACCTAACCTAACCTAACCTAACCTAACCTAACCTAACCAACCAACCAACCAACCAACCAACCAACCAACCAACCAACCAACCAACCAACCAACCAACCAACCAACCAACCAACCAACCAACCAACCAACCAACCAACCAACCAACCAACCAACCAACCAACCAACCAACCAACCAACCAACCAACCAACCAACCAACCAACCAACCAACCAACCAACCAACCAACCAACCAACCAACCAACCAACCAACCAACCAACCAACCAACCAACCAACCAACCAACCAACCAACCAACCAACCAACCAACCAACCAACCAACCAACCAACCAACCAACCAACCAACCAACCAACCAACCAACCAACCAACCAACCAACCAACCAACCAACCAACCAACCAACCAACCAACCAACCAACCAACCAACCAACCAACCAACCAACCAACCAACCAACCAACCAACCAACCAACCAACCAACCAACCAACCAACCAACCAACCAACCAACCAACCAACCAACCAACCAACCAACCAACCAACCAACCAACCAACCAACCAACCGAGAAGTCGGAACTTCCAGCAGCCTTATGTTTCAATGGAAACGAAACCATATCGCGTTTTACATTTCTTTCGAAATGTTGACGCCATCTAGTATGAAAATTTTTTAATTTTTTTTTTTCGGAAAACTAATACTTTAAAATTATTCCGGTTTGTGGTTGCCACTCGAGAACTTTTCTGCCCTTCTGTCTGTTCATCGAGCTATGTGCCCTGCCCACTGGCACTTAAGTTTGGCGATTCTGCGGGCTATGTCGGTTACTTAAGTTCTCCTTCGGATCTCCTCATTTCTGATTCGATCACGCAGGTATACTCCGATCATAATGCGCTCCACCGCATGACTTTGACTTTGAGCTTTCTTATGAGACCCATAGTAAGCGACCACGTCTCTGTTCCGTATGTCATTACTGTCAACACACACTGGTCAAAGACCTTTGTCTTGAGACACTGCGGTATTTTGGACGAGAAGATATCGCGAAGCTTTCCGAACTTTTTTTAATTATCATGTGGCTGTTTTTACAATGCAGATTATTACAAAAACAGCACAGTATATCATCATCATCCGGGGGGGCCTTCTTCAAAATGAAAACATGAATGAGTGAAGGAAAGTTAAACAGAACCCCGAGTGTAAGTTTTCATTCGTCAAAAACGTAACTATTGCGTTTGCGTTAAGTTTCTATTTTGTATGTAAACTTGAACAGCGCCTCTAGCGGAAAGTATTAGAACTAAAATAACGAGTGTATTTGTACAAACGTTTACTATTGACGATAAGTTTCTGAACGTATCGAATGCGTTCTCACTCAAAGTCAAGTTTCGTGTGTTTTTGCGAGTGTAATTGTCAAATGTGACAGTTTTAATGGTTTCACAACCGAAACGCGTTAGTAAAGTAAGTCACTTGGCGTTTGGCTTGTGAAATCATATGTTTACGTGGTGTACTCTGATAATAATTTGTTAATTTAGATCAAGGATATGGCGACACGTAATTTTTTTGTCTGGAAGTTATTAGTGGTGCAGAAACTTAAGACAGAAGAAACCAACTCCGTCAAAAACGACGAGCTTGCCGGTCGTCTTTTAATCCTTAGTGAAGTGGAGTTTAGAAATAGATATCGCTTATCAAAGGAAGCATTTCTGTTTCTTTGCATACACATAGTTAGAAGTACTGAGAAGGACATAGGGTACTTTTATCCCGAGAAAAAACACTGTCCCCGTGGGAAATTCACGCGGGCGAAGCCGCAGGTAAAAGCTAGTAACCAATATACTTTTAAAAAAATCTACTAGACGGATTTCAAGGAAAGAGCTAGGGCGTTTCCCATACACCATTTTAGGTCATGTTCAAAGTTAGCGTCTTTGAATGAAATATATCTTAAGTACTCTCATATAGAAATAAGATATGGTGAAAAAATTCCATGCGAGCAGGACTTGAACCCGCGACCAGGTCTTTATACGACCTTGCTCTTCCAACTGAGCTATCACATTTCAATCCTGCACAAGATTAAAGAGCCATACAACAGAAAATTCTCTAGAGTATTTGTTCTATAGAAATCGTTTTTCTAGTAAATTTTATCTTGACGCTATTTTTATTGCCTATTATTGCTTGAAATGATTTTCGTTACATTTTTTAATGCTTATTTTTATGGTTTTATCACTGAATTATGTCTTATTAAACATTTAATATGTTTTTAATCACTATATTTTATATAAAATGAGTATTTTACACATTAAAAATGCAATTTACAAAAAAATCTCTATCTAATAATATTAATATTTGATAAAATAATATTAAATCTTACATTAACAGCGGGCGTTTTTATTTTCAGAGAGTTTTACATAATATCTTATGATAGAATTTTAATCACTCATAGATTTGCTTTTTTACCCATTATTAACTACCTTAAACAATGTAAAAAATAAGAAGTAATTTTGTTATGCCATCATGCAATAATAAGTTTAAATAACTCTTGTAAGTTCTACGCCATTATGTGTCAACAAATCTAATTTTACTTAAAGTTATTAGTCTTGAGTTATTTTGGTTTTAAAACTTGACATGTAAAAACTTCTCTAAAGGTTTCAACTTTATCAGATAAAGTTGAAACCTTGAGAGAAGTTTTAATAGTAGATAGTTTATAGATAATATCTATAAACTATCTACTATTAAAACTTGTTGTACTAAACTGTGTCTATAAGCGTTCTTGAACATTACTTGGGAGATATTTTACTCTTAAGGTAGCCAATAAAATTAAATTCTATTAGATATCTTATAGTCCGTTTTTAGACGCTATTGTGTTACTTGGGCAGGGACGACTGAGATAAGAGCGTGGGGTTGCGACCTGCGGTCTGTGCGTCGCTTGCCGGTGGCGGCTGTGTGGGTTGCGGGGTGAAGGAATAAAGGAAAGCAGTTGTAATATTAGTCTTACACAGTAGCGGATTTATGGGGGGGCATGGGGGCACGTGTCCCCCCCCCCCAATACTGCTTTTTTGTGTACCTACTGTGGAGGGATATTTCATGACAGTGCATATCAAATTAAGAAATAACAGAAACTTGTCCCCCCCCCAGACTGTTTTTGGTGTACCTACTGTGGACAGAAAATTCCATAATAGTGCATATCAAATAAATTTTTTTCTGCACATCTGGTTTATTTCTTGATTTTTTGCAAATGTGGTCCTACAGTTACGCAGTGAGAGCAAGTCTTTAGGATTTGTTTCAAGGCGGGCGGCAATTTGTTGCACCTCCCCCAACATGCATAATCCGCCACGGCCCCAGAAAAAAATCCTGGATCCGCCGTTGGTGTTACATTAAAGTAATCTGGGTTCAGTTTATTATTTTTGAATGACAGTCAATCGAATTTGTAGTATGGTTTTAGGTATTAATATTAAATGTATGACATTATTTGGTTATCATTTATCCATTTTAGGAAGCAAAAAGAATATTTGAACAATGCATGCAATTATTCTGATGTCTGTTTATTTATTTTGGACTATAATGTAGTATATTGTAGGACCCTCTTTATAAAGGCATTTTATTTTTTTTGGAGTAATTTAATTTATTTGGTACTTAGGCTTAGGATTTAAAAAATATTTCTGGTGAGCGTTTAAATTATACCCGTTTAGATTAAAAACGCCTGGAGGAATGACTGTCTAGTTTTTCGTTTTTCGGATTTGTCGAAGAATTTTTTTCCGAGCCAAAATAAAATAGATAAAGTTTCATCTAGTACTCTCTCAACTAGTGGTAGGTAATAGGAATTGTGATTCAATACGGTACCTACCTACTTACTTTTCCATAAAATTAACAAGCATTTCAAATTGAGACACACTGTTTTTCATTGTAAAAATTAACTAACGAGACTTCGGAATAATCTATTCACACAACACACAACCTATTTTGAAATAAAATAAAACTTTGGACGCGGACCTTTAGCAAACACTTCAATAAAGTCAATTGTAAACACCGAGCGCACGGCAGTTGTCTTCTTTACTCAATCAATCAATCAAATCAATCAATCAATCAATATATTTATTTGTCAAACATAGGTATATGTAGGATACAGTTGTTATAAAAAAGTCATTGTACATCTATGTTTTGCCATTAAAAATAGCATACAAATATTTATAAAATAATAATAATATTAGAACAACCAGAAATTAAGTTACATGCAAATAGTAAATTAGTGTCCAAAGTAAATAATTAAAATGTCAAAGTGGAAAACAAAACAAACTTAATAAAATTATATTTGGTCATTTAAAAAATCATTCAAAGAATAATAACATTTTTTGATTAATAATTCTCGTAATCTTTTTTTAAAACTATTCGAATTTAAATCTTTTAACTCATTCGGCAATTTATTATATATAGTAGTAGCCATACCCAATACATTTTTGCGAACTAGTTGTAAGTTAAAGCTCTTTTTACTTAGTGTATGCCTATATTGCGGTCTGGTTGCGTTCCTTCTCGTTTGTGATATCTTTTCAAATAATACCAAATTTGTTTTTACAAACATTGCCATTTCGAATATGTACATAGAAGGAAATGTTAATATTTTGTGTTTTTTAAACATTGGTACACAGCTGTCTCTCACATTAAGACCACACATAGCACGAATACAGCGCTTTTGGGCTTTAAATATGGTTTCACGTTCATTACAATTTCCCCAGAAAATGATTCCATATCTTAGCACTGATGCAACCAGTCCATGATATGCTGTCAATATTGTATCTAATTTTGCAATTTTTTGTAATTTATATAGTGCAAATGACGATTTACTAAGCCTTTTACATAGTTCCTCTGCTTGAGCTTTCCATGAAAGTTCGTTATCAATTGTAAGTCCTAAGAATTTTGCCGTTTTTACATTTTCTAATTCAATGTCACCGTATTTAATATTTATGTCTGGATTAGAGAGTCCTCGTCTAAAATGCATAACATTAGTTTTATTTAGATTTATTATTAAGTTATTTGTGTCAAGCCATTTTATTACATTTTCAAGTGCGTCATTTATATTTTTTTCATGATCTTTGGGACTTTTACTTTGTACGCAAATAGTGCTATCATCGGCAAACAGTATCATCTGCTGCGTTGTGGCTCTTGGTAAATCGTTGATGTATAATATGAAAAGTAATGGTCCCAATACACTTCCTTGGGGAACCCCACAATTTACTTTCCTGACGTTAGATATGTATTTTTTTCTACCTTTTCCATTGGGCAGACCCTTGTAATCTCAGTAGTTTGTTCTCTATCACTTAAATATGATTTAATGAGATTTAAGACGTTACCTCTGATACCATAAGCTTCTAGTTTATTAAGTAGTTTGGAATGATTAACATGGTCAAAAGCTTTAGTCATGTCAGCAAATATTGTACTTATTGGTTTTTTATTATCAATATTAGTCAATATTATATTTAAAAGATCATATATTGCCATGTTAATCGATTTATTTTTTCTGAATCCCTTTTGTTCGTCATTTAAAATTGAATATTTATTTATAAAATTTGTAATTGAGTCATGGATACACTTTTCAAATATTTTGGAAAAAATAAGAATAAGAGCAATAGGTCTATAGCAATTTACGTCTTCTTTATCTTTTTTTTTTTGAAAAGGGGTTTTATTATAGTTTTCTTAGGAGCATTCGGGTATATACCTTTCTCTATGCATAAGTTCAGTATATGACAAAGTGGTGCAGCTATAGACTCACTAACAAACTTCACAATTTTCGTTGAAACTTCGTCATAACCAACACTATTTGTGTTTTTTAGGGTTTTTATCGCTCTCAGGATATCCAATGGCGTAACTGGACTCATGAACATAGATTGTGAATTTTTTTCTTGCATTACATCATTGCGACTTGCAGAATTAACTGTAGATTTGGCTTGATCAACAAAATGATTATTAAAGGTGTTGGCAATATTTTGTGGGTCTGTTATGATTTTACCATTATGTTTTATTTGTGATATATGATGTTTTGGCAATGCAGCTTTATATTTATTTATGACTTGCCAAGTAGCTTTATTTTTATTTTGTGCTGTGTTTATATAGTAGCTATTTTGAGCCTTTTGGGTTAAATTAACTATTTTTTTTAATAATTTCGAATATTTCTTTAATTTATTTCTGTTCGAAATTGTAGGCGAGTGTCTGTATTTCCATAGAAGATATCGTTGTTTTTTACTACATTTTCTTATACCTCGTGAAAACCATTTAATTTTTTTATTTGTTTTTACTGATATATTTTTTATTGGGAAACATAGGTCGTAGAGTAAGCGAAAATAATGAATGAAATAGTTGTATGCGTCGTTAGGATCATTCATAACATATAATTCTGAGAACGATAAGCTCTCAATATGATTTTTAAACTTCAACATATTTTTCATTACAAAATCACGTTTTTTTTATTTTCCACGTTTTTCATTGACATACTTGCTTAACTGGTATCGATATTAATTGTGCTGTATGGTCAGATAATCCGAGATCAAGTACATCGTGTGGGCATTTTTTATTAATATTATGTGCAAAGTTATCAATACATGTACCACTGGCCAACCGAGTTGGTTGTTTGACTACTAATTTTAAATCATAATTCGATAAAAGATATTCAAAATCCAATGTCATAGAATTTCGTTTCAATATATTAATATTGAAATCACCACATATTACAATATTTTTACATTTCCTATTGTGAATTAGCTTGAGCGCTGCGGTCAATTTCTCATAAAAAAGACTTAAGTTACTAGCTGGCGTTCTATAAATGCATAAAATTATAATGTCATGTTGAATTAATTTAATCCCGCAACATTCAAAACTATTTGGAATTGAAAGTTTAGCTACTTCATTTAGTTCTTGATATTGTTGATGTTGCCCATTTCTCATCAGGATGCAGGAGCCGCCTCTTCGTTTTTCATTTCTGCAGTAGGATGCAGCAAGATGATAATTCGGTATATTCAGTAGCTCTTCTTCTCCACGTAATATATTATGTTCCGTTATACAAAGAATGTCGGCGACTATTTCTTTATTTGATAAATTTTCTAAGTGTAATGTCAACATATCCGTTTTATTTATCAAACCTGATATATTTTGATGAAAAATATTTATTTTTTTATTCGAGAAAAAACGTCTCCTTTTTGGAATTTAGTACAGGTTCTGGCTGAATCAGATTTGCGGTGTTTGTGTCAACTGCCTTAGGATAGTATGTAATATAGTCATCATCAGTGTATATAATTTCTCTTATTACTTGCTGCAATAGGTCAAATATTTTAATAATTCCCGATTTCTTCACAACTCCTGCTTTTCTCGCAAACATGTCATAATCGTAAGATAATACTGAGTTTGAGTCGAGTACATAAGCGTGCTGGAATGTTTGCGTATCGAGATATAATAGATTATTAAATGTTTCAATTCTCCAATTAAACATAGTGGCAAAGTCATCCAACTTATATGTTGGTAGGCATATAATAATATTGGTGTGATTATTTTTTTGTAAAATATGTCTGATGTCAATAATAAGATCATGGTAGTTTTTTGTTTTCTTAAAGTCCTCTTCACCAACCATAATCACACAAAAATCATTCTTCGTATAATTTTCCACTTTCTTGCTAAGGTTTTGCAATAGATATGTTAGATCCGAGTTAGGTGTTAGATAGTGACAGATTTCGAATTTGGCTTCGAATTTGTTCTGTGCTATTTTTAATATTGGATTCGTCTTATTACTGCTCACTATGCATAACTTATTTTTCTGTGTTATTGGGCTTCTTTTTTTATGAGAAACCTCTGCCGTTTCAACTTGTGTGATTGTTTGTAGTGTAGATTGTCCCTGATTCAAAATAGCTTTGTGTTTTTTATTTTTTTACAAAAGTTTGGCGTACTTTTTTTCACAGGAGTTAAAGATTTGTTTGCCTTCTGCTGTTGCTCAAGTTCCTTTTGTAAGTCATGTATGGTTTTTTCTAGCTTTAAATTTTTTTGATTTACTGCATGCAGTTCTGTAGTTAACTTCTCAACGCGATGTCTTAATTCTATTATTTCTTGGTTGTCATTTTGCGATATACTTGGTAAGCTATTTGAGGTGCTATCTAGTATGCTTTCTCTGGTTATATTAATTTCGCCACTATGGCGAGTATTAGTAGTACTGTTGTGTTCTGATTCCGACTGCGCTCTCTGTCTTCTGAACGTAATATTATCGAAGAAGTTCATTCTGGATGGTGAAATAAACTATACACAAAAAAACATCCTTTGCCGGCACAGGACTCGAAACCAGGTGCTTCAAACTTAAATGGCTGCTCCTTCCGCTGCGCCAAATTATCGTTATGCAGAGCGTCGAAATATTGTATCGCTTTGTGTGTATCTATGTGCATGAAGTGTTTTGCTATAACAGTAGTCCTCTTGTGGTAAGTTCTGGTACTATTTCGTAGATTATCAATCTAGATCTTGTGTTTAACGATGTCACTTTTCCTCACTAGATGTCGCTATATTACTATGGAATTTTACAGTCCATCTATTACTTTATTCTACGTCTAATAGATGTCGCTGTATCACGTAATGCAAAGCATGATCTATTAAACTTTCGGCTACTCAGCAATAGATGGCACTTGAGTTGATGCTAAGCATAATAGTCCTTAAGGGTAACACAACAAGATTGAAAATTGCTAAGTCTATGTTTTTGTTTACAATTTTTTAAAGTTCAATAACCGTCACTGGATATTAATTTTCACTTTTAGTCACAAAATTCGTAAAATATTCTGATTGTTTGCACTTAGTTTAGCATTTCTTGTCCATGTCTTTATGATTTACAAAAAGATTTAAAAGTTTATTTGATTTATAGTTCCGTTTCTTTCAAGCACTGTTCGCTAACACTTATTTGTTAATATCACTATTGTTTGTTTAGTGTTCTCGGAGATAACGCGCTCCCTTCAGTATCACTCAGTTACTTATTCAATAAAACAAAATTAAAACTGGTAAAGTGCGATTTAATATTTTTTTGCATTTATTTGATATGCAGCTAATGTTTTCGTGACGACTAGCGCCCTCTCTCTCTACTCTTGCAGAATAAAATGAAACAAAATATATTCATTAATTAAATGTATTACTCGTATAAATTAAGACGCTTCAGCAAACGGCTGTAAGCGTAATTGAAATGGTCACTTCGATTTAAGTCGTATAATTTTAAAGTTGTATCATGATTGCCAACCTACAAAAAGTAACTATACTTTCGACGAAGTGAGCGTACGTAAGAAATAGTGCATGTTCGCATTTACACTCGTATGTTATGAAAAAACGGATCGAAGGTAGTAAGCTGAGCTCGGTTAACGTGTTCGAAGCGTATTCGAATTTTAAACAAACAGTTACACTTGAGGTACAGTCGATTAGATAATTTTACGGTTAATTTCTTTTCGAAAACCATTTGTTTATGTTGACACCGCGGTGCAAGTCCGCCTTGGAGGGGCGACCGGCGAACCTCTCTTCTATTCCAGCAGCGGAACGCGACGGTCGTTTATTGGAACTGTGCTTGCTCTCCCCTTTGTGTAACATTTATTTAACTTTCATAGTACATTTAACTGAATTATCCCGAAATAACTATTAAATGATTTACTGTTATAATTTAAATACTGTTACCGAGTGTTTTATCTATTTTAATGTAAAATAAAAATAGTACTAGTTGTCTTATATTTAACTTTACCACACCCACATTATATTCCGTTATTCTTCTAGTTAACATCAGAAATAAGATAAAAGAAAGAAATACTTAACCTTGTTTGTTGACAATTTTTGTGAGGCATTTTTCAGTTGCAATTTAAATTATTTGAATTACAATCATAAATTCGAGAGCAAGTCACATAAATTTATCTTGTTATCAAGTAATGAAGGTAACATTACTTTTTGCTGTCATATCTACCCGAAGATGCAAGTTTTACGAAGTGCAAAACGGTGTATTTTGTGTAAAAATGTGTTAATTTTTTTGTGTAAAAGTGTGCCAATGGGGTAAGTCCATTAATTTTTACCCGTAGAACGAACCAGGTGTATCAGGTGTATTTATTCATGTGGCCGATCATGGCAATTGTAAAAGCAAATTCAGTAGTTGTTTGAAAATAGTTACGTATTTTCAAATCATTTGAAGGTGAAAGAATATTTCATATTTAAATTGTGTTAATTTGTGCTTGTTACGGCATAAATTTAAGAAAGTGTGCAAATTTATTTTATTTTAATGGTTTGAAACTGAGTTCAATCGAATTTTTTTTTTTTTGCGTTTAGCACGTTTTTTTCGTAGTAGTATTATTAGTTTGTATTCAGTCAGACGGAATTCAGTAGACTTATAAAACGGTCATTCTAAGCAGTTTGGGTGTAAGGGTAAAAGATCCTACCCTACCCACATTTGAAATAATTGTCACTTTTCATGACGAAATTGACCTAATCAGTCTCAATCAATTGAGTTTAATTAAGAAGTAAAAAAAAAATACAGGATATAGATTATGATTATTGTGACGTCCTACGGCAAGGTTACGTGCCCCGTCCACCGCACGTAACTGTACATCGCAACCAGGTATCCTGATGTTCCACCGTAATCACCAGGACAATGAGTATGCCCGGACACACGTCCGTCCACCACAACGTATCGTATCAGAATGCGCAGTGCGCACTGACACATCCCCACACCACCGGCCAGTGGTGGGGGCGACGTATACAACACTATACGTCACACCTCTCCTTTTTTATGATTTTGATAAATACAAAGAGGTAGTATGACTGCGAGTGAATCTGATAGATATCGACAAAGAATCTATATGCTTATCTCGATAATTATCTTTTCGCTACTTTCCATTCCGAAATATAAATGAAGGTCCAAGAGGTAATTAGTTTCCAATTTAGATATTTTCCAAATTAACCGAAAACTCCAATTTCATAAACTTTACTATAAGGATGTATCATGTGCGTAATCTTACAATAATTTGAATTAAAGTAGCAGATGCCCCACAATCCCCTCTTTTGTTAATATTTGATTTGAAAAACAAATGTTTTTTTTTTTTTACCATATCAGTATTCAGTTTGACAACTACATGTATTGTATGCAGCATTATTGCAAATAAAATAATATGAATGAATCACATTTTATCAAATTGGGGTTAAATAAGAATTCTATTCTGTAATACTAAATTTTTTTAGCAGATGTAATCATTTAGATTACAAAACACATTTGGTTTTTTTTTTTCCTATTGACTTTAAATCTGGACTAATTCGAATTATTTTCAAATTCGACTCGATTTCAAATTGTTTGATATTTTGCATGGTGACTGGTGGCTTATATAAACATGTATTTATTTTGAATTTGTATGCCAGATCGTGTAGAATGAACGACTTTATTTTGTTGGTAATAGTTTTGTTCTCGACTTATCAGGATGTCTGACTAAATATATGAATTATTTGTATAAACCGAGAAAGAACTAAAGCATATTGTTCTTAATATAAAATGAACTAATAGAATCTGTTTATGTGTAATCTTTTTTCTGCTGGCTCCATAGAATTCTATTATTTAATATTATATTTCCCAGTATAAAAGTACTTGCCATTGTGTATTGTTGTTGAGTAAAACTTAGCATCCAACAGTTCTGACTGCACTACAGAGTTGCAGAAGAAAATATATTGATAGATTTTTTCTGCACGCGTTAACTCAGGTGGCACAAAGATCTTTATTGAGGGATTATTGATACTAGTTTAGAGTTCATATTTGTATTATATTAAGAATTTCAATAACTATTTTAATATCATAATAGTTATTGTGCAAATGAAATCTATTTTTTCATCTTAACCTTGTAATAGAACAAGGCTATTCATGTATTCTATTCACCAAAGGTTAGTTTATTTCTAAAATATATCTTTGATCTTAGATGATACAGAGAATGTTATATAATGACAAAACGTCATATTTCTGACTATCTACTTTATTTTTATTCTGTATTGTTAACTTTTGATGACTTCCTCGCTAGTAAGGAAGACACAGATGTTAAGTGATGTAGATATTCAAATTCTGCAATGCATGTTACAAATGTTACAAACATTAACCTGTTTAGTTGTACTTTATTGTGTATATTGCGGTCAATAAATCATTTTTCGTTTTGTTTTTCATTTCAAAATTGCTAGTATATATACAACCTCCGACATGACATTGTCGGAGCTCCAGCTCCCCATCTAGAGCTATATTCGGTCACGCGATTGATCTCTTGTTAGATTGTTCTTATGAAAAGTACAACTCACTGTCCAGTGCCTGAATATCGTGAGAGCAACAGCCAAGTCCGAGAAGACTGATCCGTAATCTCGAGTCATGAATGAATAAGTAAATCTTAATCATCTATTCTGACAGTACAAGTGTATTCTTAAAGAATACGAAGGTGTAGGGGCACATATTGTTAAATTGTTTTAATATTTGTTTTATATAGGTACTCCGTGGCGACTCACTTCAGTCGGCACCTCGCAGCGATCCATATCGCTTATACCTATGTAAATAAATCTTTAGCCATGCTGCCATGAATTTGTAGTATTTGTGTTAACTGCATTGTGGCTTCTATTTTGGTGTAAATACCATAAACTTTGTTGGTACTCAATTGACAGTAAAAATAAACTTTTACCAGTGAACTTGTGTCGGTGTATCCATTTTGCTCGTTCAATTAATTTAGGCTCTCACACCTAACAAACATATACACAGAGTCAGATATATTCTGTAGGAAATAACATTCAGTACATAGTGTTTACACCGTGGCCTACAAAGGTAACGTAACTTTATGATCCCAATATAATACGTACACATTTAGCGTACTCAGGATATTACTTAGTGAAGTAAGTCAAAATTAAAGAATTTATTTATTTGTTTTTCATTTGAACATCAAAGGCAACACACCTCTAATTCATAATGATACTTAACTTTATAAATACCACGAAATTAAGCCCAAAGAACTAGTATTGTGGTCGGTCACTGATAATTTAGTACGCAACGGCGTCAGTTATAAAACACTGAATTTCCCCTCTTCGTTCTAGCCAGCTGATCCTGACTAGAGACTATATTCTTGGAGGCGAAAATTTCTTTTCAAAAATGAGCGGGCTAATTAAGTCCTGTTTTGTTTTTCTTTTCTTTCGGGTACTTAGGTATAGCTAAAAAACTTTGGCATAGATTCTATCAGGCATTGTGAAAACTGTGTTATTGTGCATTCAACACCGCTTACCATATATTTAGTAACTTAGTATACCACATATTAAGTAATGATGCTTAATTGTCATTTATGTCGGCTTTTACTTTGCCAAGACTAGATAGATTAAAAGTATGTATTAGCTGTATCAGTATTAAATTGCAAATTGTCGATTGTCAACAAATGATACTATAATATGTACGATGTCACCGTACAATATCGCTGCGGTCAGCAGTTTACGCAACAATTGTTTTTGAATCGGATTAGTACGCCATTATAATTAATTGTGTGTACTCGTTTTATTGTTATCAATTTGTCAATAAACGTTCAATTTCAAAAATGTGTGATTAACAAATGACCATAAATTTATATTTCGCGAAATCATTTTTGCAGCCCAACAATTCAAAAGTGGTATTTGATACATTTGGGGCCATTTATACAATAGAAACTTGTTAGTACTTGTATCTTTAACAGTTGTTTCTTTTTATTACCGGTAATTACCGGTTGACCAAACTAAGTCACCCTACTACTTAATCTTAATCAATTGTTGCTTATTAGTACCAGCTGATCACTAAATCAGCCTACTACTTAATTAATCGTGTCTTGTTATCAGCTGACCGACACAAGTCTGCCTCATACTTAGATAATTGTTTCTTGTTAGTACCGGCTAACCAAACCAAGTCAGCTTACTACTTATTTGAATCAATTGTTTCTTGTTAGTACCAGCTGATCTAACCAAGTCAGCTTACTACTTATTTTAATCTATTGTTTCTTGTTATCACCAGTTGACCCAACCAAGTCAACTTACCACTTATGTGAATCAATTGTTTCCTGTTATTACCAGCTGATCTAACCAAGTCAGCTTACTACTTATTTTAATCTATTGTTTCTTGTTATCACCAGTTGACCCAACCAAGTCAACTTACCACTTATGTGAATCAATTGTTTCCTGTTAGTACCAGCTGATCTAACCAAGTCAGCTTACTACTTATTTGAATCTATTGTTTCTTATCACCAGCTGACCTAACCAAGTCAATTTACTACTTATTCTAATCAGTTGTTTCTTATTAGTACCAGCTGATCTAACCAAGTCAGCTTACTACTTATTTTAATCTATTGTTTCTTGTTATCACCAGCTTACCTAACCAAGTCAACTGAATACTTATTTGAATCAATTATTTCTTGTTAATACCAGCTGACCTAACCAAGTCAGCTTATTATTTATTTTATTCAATTGTTTCTTGTTAGTACCAACTGGAATTTCCAGTTTACTACTTAATTTGTAAAAGCATGTAACCTATTTGAATTAGTACCAACTGGCATTCCAGGTACTACTCAATTTGTAACGAAATTGATTATACTTGCATTTCCAGTTTAATACTCATTATGCAACAACATGTATTATTTTTAGTACCAAAAGGCATTTCCAGTTTATTACTTAATTTGTAACAACATGTATTTATTATCCGTAAGAACTGATATTTCCAGTTTACTATTAAATTTGTACACCATTTATTTTTATTTGTACCAACTGACATTTTCAGTTTACTACAAAATTTGTAACCATTTATTTTTGTTAGTACCAACTGACATTTCAGTTTACTAATAAATTTGTACACCATTTTTTTTTATTAGTACCAACTGACATTTTCAGTTTACTACTAAATTTGTACACCATTTTTTTATTAGTACCAACTGACATTTCAGTTTACTACTACATTTGTACACCATTTATTTTTATTAGTACCAACTGACATTTTCAGTTTACTACTAAATTTGTACACCATTTATTTTTATTAGTACCAACTGACATTTCAGTTTACTACTAAATTTGTACACCATTTATTTTTATAAGTACCAACTCACATTTTCAGTTCACAATTCAATCTGTAAAACTTTTATTTCAAATAGTACTAACTTACGTACCAGTTAACTACTCAATATTTACGTACCCTTACTGATAACATCGTAACAACATATTTATCTATTTTATTTTTTATTTTTTTTTAGTATATCGTCAACTCCGAGTTACCATCATCATTTTCTTTTGTTTAAGTCACAACGACAAAACCCAGGCGATAGTTAAATAAAACTATCATTTGATCATCATTAATTCTGTTACATAAATATTTTATTGGGTTTACAATCTGTTGATTTGTCAACATTGGTCATCTCCAATTGTTATTTCACCTTTTGGACTAATAGCAGACAATAGTCTCTACTCCTCATTTTATTCTCATTTTGACGTTACCCTGGACGTTACACAGCACCGCCAAATTGTGCTACACACAAGAATTCTGTACATTAGCTTATTACAACGTCAAACTGTACACAAACTAAACACAAGAACTTTTGGCTCATTCATTTCTTACAGCATTATTTAGGTAGATTTGAATACACAAACTAAACACAAGAACTTTTGGCTCATTCATTCCTTACAGCATTATTTAGGTAGATTTGAACGTATATAACTTGATCGGGAATCGAACCCGTGATTCAGAGGAAATCCCTATTGTTGTGCCCAGAGGCCGTCAATTTATAATGATGTTGGTTTGTAAAATCTATGGTTATGAGTCATCCACAACATAAAACGGATATCCAAAATCTACTGACCTGATTTAGCACTTTTATTCATTACAGTCATGTCAACAACATGTGCTATACATTGGTTGGTGTTTCTCCGCAGTTAACGGAAATTATTTGTCAGACATAATTAGTTTCTGTTGCGCAGCTTAGTGGTGATCTAATTGCAGTTAGAATTTACATGTGTCATTCTTACAATGAACTTTATTTGGGTAAGCAATATTTTGTATAAAACTAATCTTTTCAAACAGAATTAATCGTTTCACTGACCGTCTCATCTACTGATTTACATTTTCTTCTACTTTGATACAATAGTTTTTATCCAACACACAAACACTATGCATATGAAACCATTCATTCTTTGTACTGTAGTAAACTGAAATAATTCATCTTTTTTTTTTTTGTTAGCACTGTTGTTTACTAATGCTTATTATGTTTTTGGGACATAATTTGACTCAAAACCTTTGTTTGTTATCTGTATTGTGTAAATCTTAATTTTAAATGAATGATTGATTGGCTGTGACATTTAGCCATGTATTTCATACCAGGGAAGGCTCACTACACTGGTAGATAATTAGTGTTATCATCATAATGCACTTACTTTGATTTATAGGTGCAAAATAGTGTGAATGAATTGCATTCTTGTTGATGTTACTTTTTTATTTATCGAAATTAATATTAATACAAATGAATTTTATATCGTTTGGTTCCACACATAACCTTGTTAAGGTAGGTTTAAACAAAGTCATTCACAATAAATTTTACTTGTCAACTTTTATTTCAATTGTATTCTTTTTCAAAGAATATACCTTGTTTATAAATTTCACCGATTTACATAATTTGGTAAATATGCTTTTTGTCTGTCAAATTAACATGACTTTTCAGAGGTAGACGAAATTAAATTGAAAGTTTCTAATCAAAATAATTTAGATTTGAATATATATTTACTCTGAGCAAAATATCAATCAGTACTATGCATTTGTTTCTGTCTTTGTCGCCGGTCCGGCCCGAACTCGACATTAGTTACATACTTTTTGACATTGGAAAAATAACTCGACTCCAATTTTAATATTATTCGGCAAGTATGTATTCATATTGCAAATTGTGAACTACCTACATTGAAAAATAATTGAATCGAGTAAAACTTTGCATATATTTCTATAAAATATCGAATTGGCATCTGTGTAATGTTCATTTACCTCCCTTTTCCTTTCCAGTTTTTTTTTTTTCATGATGTTGAAAATAACGAACGATTTCAAACGATTAGTAATTGTGCGCAGAGAATTCCGGGCAGACGAAAGGGCGGGAGGGTTCGGTACCGAAAAATTTACCGGGTAAAAAAAATACCGGTAAAAAACCTCGACCCGACACTACGTCTGTCCGACTAACCTAACCTAACCTATACGCAGTCTGCTACCACTGTAGTTTACAACGGGAACTACAGAACCCTGTATATTAAACCTAACTTAATAGCTACAACCACCCACAAACCCAAGGGTCACTTACCAAACTTGATCTTCTGCTCTTCGGATCCAATCTTGAGTGTCTTCGGAAGAGGAGGGGGTTGTTCCCTAAATCACCCAACCTACCCCATGAGATCTCAATCCCCAGAAAAAATACCTGATCCGTCTAGCAGTTCCACTCGGCAACAGATTTCGGCGTCCCCAGGCAGCCACGTTTCGCATCTCACAAGAAACAGTCAAAGTAAAAGGTTTCACAAACACAAATGTTCAATAGTTATTTAACAAACAGGAAATTCACAAATATAACTCAAACTAGTTAACAAGCAAAAGACGCGAGACCTCTCCGCGTATTAAAATCAAACCGATATTTCAGGACAAATGGCGGCCGTCCGCCATGCCATTCACGCGAGCAATTTCATGCGGCGCGGCCTCCCCGCGCGATGTCCAAACAATACTGAATTCAAAATGGTCGCTCGCGACCGCCGACGCCGGCCGAGCGGGCGACGACGCTACTAATATGAAACTACCGCACGCGCTAGAATATTACGGCGGCGAACGGACAAAACAACATAGATTTTATTACAAACATCCCCCCGTCCCGGTCTGAGAAGCTGACCGCTAGCTTACTCTACGGGAAGGCGGGCGAGAGAGGTCACACCTCTCCTTAAAATCGAACCGTCGACCAACACCTCAGCCACACGCGGAGTGCCATCTCCGCCAAGAATCAAACGTAATATGCGAGCTCGTCGCCAAAGCAATGAGGGCAAATTTGCCTCTTTTAACAATACTAAATCACCCTCCCTGGGAGGCTCAGTCCTGTCTGTCCACTTTACTCTTTGCTGCAGCAAATGCAAATATTCAAGCGACCAGCGACGCCAAAAGTCCTGGCTCATTTGCTGCAACATTTGAAAACGCGACAACCGATATACGCGTTCATCCTTCCACGGGTATTCGGGCAGGGCATTCAACGGCCCTCCCACCAAAAAATGACCAGGGGTGAGAGCTTCCAAGTCATTTGGATCTGGAGATAGCGGACAGAGAGGACGAGAGTTGAGGACCGCCTCAACTTTACAAAACACTGTGGCCAGCTCTTCAAAAGTTAGAGCCGTTTCTCCGATAATGCGGCGGAGGTGGGTCTTTGCGGATTTCACAGCCGCTTCAAAAATCCCTCCCCAATGGGGGCAACTTGGGGGACTAAACTTCCAGGTTATTCCCCTTTGGGCAGCAATTTGACTTAAACTAGTACAATTTTTATCAATAAACACAGAAACATCCTTAAGATAATTTACAGTTCCCTTATAGTTTGTGCCATTATCAGACCTAATAAGGGAAGGTAGACCTCGACGCGAAACAAAGCGATCCAACGCGGCGACGAAGGCCTCCGTAGTCAGAGCCGATACCACCTCCAAATGGACAGCCTTGGTGGCCAAACAAACAAATACACACAAATAGCCCTTCACAATACGGGCATTACGAAAGGGAGAAGCCTTGATCGAAAAGGGGCCGGCAAAATCGGTTCCAACGCCGTCAAACGGCCTCGAAGGTCGGATTCGATCAGCGGGCAAATCACCCATCTGTGGCTGCATCGTGGATGCCTTCAACCTATAACATGCAATGCATCGAAACAGGACACTACGGATTGCTCTTCGGGCAGACAAAATCCAAAATTCGCGTTGCAAAATAGCCAACAAAGCATTGCACCCAGCATGGGCGTTACGAATGTGTCGATCAGACACCAAAAGCTGCACCAAGGGTCCGCCCTTGGGCAACAACAGAGGATGGCGAGTCTCATATGGAAGATCCGCCTTCCGGAGCCTGCCTCCAACCCGAAGAAGCCCATCCGAGTCGATGTACGGGTTCAAACGAGCGACCGCGCCCTTCAACTTAGCGCGTCCGTCGCGCAAAATACGAAGCTCTGACTCAAACCGTCCGGTCTGCACGACACGGACCCAATGCAACAATGCGCTCCGGCGCTCTTCTGCACCTGCAATCGGCTCCAACCGCTTTGCCTGTGGGTTTCTACAATTATGTATGAAACGCTTAATCCAACTGGTGACACCCAGAAGCTTATCCAAGCTGCTATACCGAGCAAGTAGCCAATCCGGCTCCGACGTCGTCTCAGCAACTACAGCATGTACACGGAGCCCAGTCAAACTCAAAGAAGTAACATCTGTCTGACAGACAGGCCAAGAAGTTTCTGATCCCATCAGCCACTCTGGACCCCACCAGAGCGGGTGTGACACCAATTCTGGTGCCGTACAACCTCGGGAGGCACAGTCCGCTGGGTTAAGCTCTCCCGGCACATGTCTCCATGTTATATCAATTCCGATATTCTGGATTTGGGAAACCCGATTTCCCACAAAAACCTCCAAGGTATGTGGGGCCGCGCGCAACCATGCAAGCGCGACCTGGCTATCCGACCAGGCGAAGATGTCTCGTATCTCGACCGTGGCCGCCAGCTCACTGGCAACGTGATGCAACAATTTAGAGAGAAGGTGAGCTCCACTCAACTCAAGCTTGGGAATAGTCAGCCTAGTCCTGATGGGGGCGACCTTGCTCTTCCCTAACAAAAGCGAGACATTGACCCGGCCATCGGCGTCAACTGTCCGCATATAGACTGACGCGGCGTAGCCTCGCTCCGACGCGTCACAAAAGCCATGCAGGCTGGCTCGATATTTCCCGGGGGGCAATATTCGACGAGGCAAGGCAATCCGATTGACTTCCTTAATCGATGAAAACAACTCGAGCCAATCATCCAATGGAGAGCCAAACAGCGGCTCGTCCCACGAGACGCCCAAAGTCCAAAGTCTCTGAAGAAGACACTTTGCAGAGAATATCACTGGACTGATCCAACCGCTTGGATCAAACATACGGGCTATTACGGACAACACCGTTCTCTTAGTCCAGACCTTTGGTATTTCCAAGTCCACTTGGAATGTAAAAATATCGGTTAGCGGCTGGTACTGCATGCCCAGCACCGCTATCCTGTTGGGATCATCCACATCCTCAAACAGGTGAGGGTTCTGTTGGTGATCCTCCGGGATCCCTTCTAAAACTCTAGGCTCATTGGACAACCACTTACGTAGCTCGTAGCCACCCGTTTTCAATATTTCAATCAATTCATCCCGCAGTAGGAGGGCCTCCTCAATACTTTGGGCTCCGGTGCACACGTCATCAACATACAAGTCACGTGACAGCACGGAAGCCCCACGGGGAAAGCGGATCCGTTCCCGCTCTGCCAATTCAAGCAATGATCTGATGGCGATATAGGGACTAGATTTCAAACCATACGTGTTTGTGTTGAGTTCATACACCGTCACAGGATCCTCAGGGCGCTCACGCCAGAGTATCAACTGGAATCGCCTGTCCTCAGGATGTATGACTGTCTGGCGGAACATCATCCGGATGTCCGCACCAAAAACCACTTGATGTCTTCTAAAGTTCAAGATGATGTCAATTATGTCCCTATGCAATTTGGGACCCGAATGCAAACACAGATTCAACGAAACCCCGTTCGAAGTGGGTGCGGACCCATCGAAGACGGTCCTCAATTTGCCTGTTGAGGCCTTCACCACCGCGTGGTGGGGCAAAAAATAATGCTCAGTTGAGCTCCAATCAACTCGAGCCGGAGACATGTGACCCAAATCCTCGTACTCGCGCATAAATTCAATATATTTATCGCGAAGTACGTGGTCACGCTGCATGCGTCGCTCCATGGACAGCAGTCGTTTCTCCGCAAGCGCCCTACTTTGCCCTAGGCTAGGACGAGAGGCAACAAAGGGTAACCTAGTTACAAACCGACCGGAGGGCAACCTCTCCGTGGTCGATCGAAAAAGGGCTTCGCACTCAGCGTGTTCCGGATCCATCCTGGAACTCATAGGTGGCTCCTCCACCTCCCAAAACCTTTGCATGGTCTTGGCCAAGGACGCTGATGCGACGACCGGTGGCTCCTCCACGGTGCTATTATCAAACACAGGGCCCATCAGGGCGAAACCAAAGATAGTAGACACTGCCATCAGTGAAGACGAACCCAGAGCTTTCTGGGTACCCAACAAAATCCAACCCAATACGTCCGAGCCCAGGAGCAAGTCCACTGGGCCGGGATGAAAAACAAAGGGGTCGGCCAAATCCAGACCCGAAACCAAAGACAACACACCCGGCGGTATGTCTGTCGAGGGGTGCCAACCCGCAATGGTATCCATTACCATAGCCGAAGTCGTGATCCTCATTGTGGAGGATTTCAGCGAAGAAAAGGTGACAAGTGTCTGGCCCGTCAGACACTTCACCTGTATGCCACCAACTCCAAGAAGTGGCACAGGCGAGTCTTCCACGACTAAACCTAACTGGCGTGCCACTCGAGTGGTAACCAAACTGCTTTGAGCCCCTGAGTCCAACAGAGCTCTCAAATTAATGGCTTCCCCCACGACCCCATACGCGGACCACCGCGGTAGGGAGCAGAACCGTCCGCGGCTCTGTCCCAGCAAGGGAGCAAGCTAGTTACGGGCTCCCCACTCTCTCCAAACCAGGGGGGCGCCACTGACCCGGGTAATATGGCGGGCGAGTGCACATCCCCATCTGAGGGGGCATAACCCGCGGCCCGGCCATACATATGGTACGGCGGGTGGTACTCCAGCCGTGGGTACTCGTGCAGCGGCGGAGAAAACCGCTGCGGCTGCATGTGTTGGGTATTGGTAACCCGCGTGGAGGGGGGTGTCCCCACTCTCACGTCCGGTCTAGGGCCCCCGCCCATGGGGGCCCTATCCGGGGCCTGGCCAGCTACATACTGGCCATGACCTTGGGGCGCGTGGTCCCGGTCCGCCAAGACCCGCGCAGGTACGCGACCCCCTCCCGAGGGGGTGCGACGAGCGAAGCCGCGTCCTCCGTCCGATGGTGGAGGGCTTCGCGCAGGAGCGCCCCCGCCCATAGGGGACCCCTGCCTCAACAACCGGGGGCCATCCCCGTTCCGGTTCATGCAGAGCATCGCGTGGTGCAGCCCACGGCATGCACTGCATGGTATGGCCCTGGGACAGTCACGTGCATAGTGACTGCCCAAACAGTAAAAGCAAAGTTCATGCCGCTTTGCCATGCGGCGCCGATCTTGTACTGGCAGTCTCTGCCAGTCCCTGCATTGCAGCAGGCTGTGGCCCATCCGACCACATTGCAGGCAGTCCGCGTCCCTCGCGACTGCTGCCGTGTGTGCAACCCGCGCACCAGCTCCACGCGGTGGCGGTTGCTTTCCCTGTTGGGGCTTCCCTCGCCATGAGGGTTCCAAGGGCCTGCGTTCAGGCGCTCTGGATGGCGCTGAGTCCGTCATGGTGTTCTCAGCGGCCCGTGCCTCAAACTCCAAAAACTTCACCAAGTCAGTGAATGTTGGTAGGGTGGTGCTGTCCCGCTCCGCATTCTCGCGCTCAAACCGCGAGCGGATGTCATTGGGCAATTTGCCCAATACAATGTGCACCAGCAAAAAGGACCATTGGTCCACCGGCAGCCCCAGTGTGCGGAGCGCGTTACAGGCCACTGTAACGGGCGTGAGCAACTGCAGGCGCAACTGTGCCCTGTTGGCCACCTTGGGCAGGGCCATCAACTGTGCGGCGTGCGCATCCGCTAACAAACGTAAATTTTGGTAGCGGGAGTTCAATAACTCCCAAGCCGTATCGTACTGGTCGTCCTCCACCCGGAGGTGCTGGATGAGCGACCGCGCTTCATCCTCCAGAGTGGAGAGGAGGTAGGCCATCTTCTGGGCCTTCGACAAATCCTGTCGTGCTACGACCAGGGACTCAAACATATTTTTATATGCTACCCACTCCTCCATCCTACCCCCAAAGTGGGACAGCTGAAGGGTGGGGAGCCGACCAGTAACCGCTGGTCCTTCCTGTCTAACAGGTGTGCGAGGGCTGGTCCGCCAGCCTGTCTCGCCCTTATTGCGGTCGCCGCCTTCGCGATATCATCGTGCAGACTCAGGATCTGGTCCATGTCCGCCATGTGACCTGCGTAGACCTCCGGGGCAAGTTCGGCTTCGGTAAGCACCACCATGGCCGCTTCCGCGCTAATCAATCGTGAGTGGAGGTGATCCGCTCTTAGCAGTATGGCGCCCTCCCTGTCCTTCCGGGACAGGAGTCCTCCGGCCGTCACAAACCATCTCAATTCGTTGGCGAGTGTCGCCCTAGCATTGGAGACCTTCGCCATCGCGTCAAGTCACAAACAAAAAATAACAAAAGGTAAATAAAAAACAACAAAATCAAACAACTACACGAAGAACCGCGGTAGGTATGAGAATGGCACAAACCCGGAACGCACGGTACAAACCGCAAACAAATACAAAAAAGGTTACAAATATTCTTATACAAACAAACTAAGAAAAATCTAATAATTTTTACAAACAATTAATTATTTTTTACAAACGAACAAATAGAGGGTAGATAAACTACGCTCTGCTACCAGAAAATGTGCGCAGAGAATTCCGGGCAGACGAAAGGGCGGGAGGGTTCGGTACCGAAAAATTTACCGGGTAAAAAAAAATACCGGTAAAAAACCTCGACCCGACACTACGTCTGTCCGACTAACCTAACCTAACCTATACGCAGTCTGCTACCACTGTAGTTTACAACGGGAACTACAGAACCCTGTATATTAAACCTAACTTAATAGCTACAACCACCCACAAACCCAAGGGTCACTTACCAAACTTAATCTTCTGCTCTTCGGATCCAATCTTGAGTGTCTTCGGAAGAGGAGGGGGCTGTTCCCTAAATCACCCAACCTACCCCATGAGATCTCAATCCCCAGAAAAAATACCTGATCCGTCTAGCAGTTCCACTCGGCAACAGATTTCGGCGTCCCCAGGCAGCCACGTTTCGCATCTCACAAGAAACAGTCAAAGTAAAAGGTTTCACAAACACAAATGTTCAATAGTTATTTAACAAACAGGAAATTCACAAATATAACTCAAACTAGTTAACAAGCAAAAGACGCGAGACCTCTCCGCGTATTAAAATCAAACCGATATGTCAGGACAAATGGCGGCCGTCCGCCATGCCATTCACGCGAGCAATTTCATGCGGCGCGGCCTCCCCGCGCGATGTCCAAACAATACTGAATTCAAAATGGTCGCTCGCGACCGCCGACGCCGGCCGAGCGGGCGACGACGCTACTAATA
This sequence comes from Ephestia elutella, assembly GCA_018467065.1. Taxonomy (NCBI): domain Eukaryota; kingdom Metazoa; phylum Arthropoda; class Insecta; order Lepidoptera; family Pyralidae; genus Ephestia; species Ephestia elutella. The sequence goes on along the minus strand of JAEMBS010000102.1, from coordinate 1,279 downwards.
TGAAACTACCGCACGCGCTAGAATATTACGGCGGCGAACGGACAAAACAACATAGATTTTATTACAAACAGTAATTATAATTTACTCACGGTTTTTCCTCGTTGCCATTTGTGACGTCCTACGGCAAGGTTACGTGCCCCGTCCACCGCACGTAACTGTACATCGCAACCAGGTATCCTGATGTTCCACCGTAATCACCAGGACAATGAGTATGCCCGGACACACGTCCGTCCACCACAACGTATCGTATCAGAATGCGCAGTGCGCACTGACACATCCCCACACCACCGGCCAGTGGTGGGGGCGACGTATACAACACTATACGTCACAATTATTAAAGTTTTAATGGAGTACTTTTGTTTTTAGACTAATATTCTAAAAGATATGAAATAATTACAAAATCTGTTCGATCCTGCCAACGATCTTTGTTTTTTGTAGCTCACATCAGTGCGAAATGTATATTTAAGTAAGCAACAAAAAAAATTGCGATTCAAATTGTTTTAATTTGCGCGTGTTGTCGCACAATTTAATAAGATTTAAGTACCTATGTAAGATAATTGACCGAGCGAGCGAAGCGAGCGAAGGTCTCCAAATCGAGTTGGGGGCGAAACACATTGTTTGTATGTATGTATGTATGTATGTATGTATGTATGTATGTATGTATGTATGTATGTTTGTACCACGATAACTGCCGAACCGATGGTCCGATTTTGATGAAATTTGGTAGGCATGTAGGAAATATCAATAGAATTTTCAAGTTCGTTGGGCATCAAAATCGGTTCAGTAGTTTTTGAAATATTAATAAACGTCCGCGATTATCTAGCAAACGAAACCATAGCGTGTTCTAACTTTGGATAACGCCATCTAGATTTTATTTAGGGAACTGAATTATGTTAGAAAAATCGAAATCAGAATATATCAATAAAAACGCGAGTAATAATCGCGATGTCTAAGTTCGCGGCGAACTACTAGTTAAAGTAATTTCAACCAGAATCTGGTCGGAGGAAATGAGATTGGATGTAGCTTGTTTACAGTATTCAGTCAGAATCCAGTCATGGCTCCAAACTACCGCCTATTATTTTTTATATACCTACCTACGTATAGTTTACGATACAATACAAATATCTTTATTGCCCATAAACCATAAAAATGACACCTGATCATTACATGAAAGTTGTAATTTTACATACAACTAATGATAATTACATAATACTAACTAACTAATGCATCGTTTTTGATTTAGTTATTTTGCTTAATCTAATCATGTACTTTATTTTGA
>JAEMBS010000101.1:0-66043 GCA_018467065.1 Ephestia elutella | reverse complement strand
AAAGTGTACAGTGCGGGAGTGTAAAAGCAGAGTATCCGAATGTGTGTCCCAGTGTTAGTTTTTCAAAGGACCCTCCTCGCGTTGTAATTAACAAAGCAACCTCCCCCATTTTTACAAAATTGGACTTTAGTGAAATTAAGGACGATTAGTCATTTAATTTTAAATCATTTGATAGATCAATTCAATATCATTTTATTTTAAGCAAATTGTTCTTCACCTTGTATTAGCGTTTAGCTCATCTTTACATCATCATCTCTCTGGGCCCGCAGCATGTATGGTCCAAACCACACATTTCTCTATTTTTATTTTGTATAGTCAGCAAATCGCCGCGCCGCGCATATCATTATTTTAATTGTAAAATTAGTTTACGTTTTTCGCCACATCAACGCGGACGCGTACTCAATATCACTATCATTTTATCATTTCTAAATCTAAGTTTCCAGACGTGCAATAAATATCATTCCTATCAATATCATCTTTTAATTAGCAATCAGTTAAAGGTGTCCCGTACAATGACTGTCTGGCGGAACATCATCCGGATGTCCGCGCCAAAAACCACTTGATGTCTTCTAAAGTTCAAGATGATGTCAATTATGTCCCTATGCAATTTGGGACCTGAATGCAAACATAGATTCAACGAAACTCCGTTCGAAGTGGGTGCGGACCCATCAAAGACAGTCCGCAACTTGCCCGTTGAGGCCTTCACCACCGCGTGGTGGGGCAAAAAATAATGCTCAGTTGAGCTCCAATCAACTCGAGCCGGAGACATGTGACCCAAATCCTCGTACTCGCGCATAAATTCAATATATTTATCGCGAAGTACGTGGTCACGCTGCATACGTCGCTCCATGGACAGCAGTCGTTTCTCCGCAAGCGCCCTACTTTGCCCTAGGCTAGGACGAGAGGCAACAAAGGGTAACCTAGTTACAAACCGACCGGAGGGCAACCTCTCCGTGGTCGATCGAAAAAGGGCTTCGCACTCAGCGTGTTCCGGATCCATCCTGGAACTCATAGGTGGCTCCTCCACCTCCCAAAACCTTTGCATGGTCTTGGCCAAGGACGCAGATGCGACAACCGGTGGCTCCTTCCGCGGTGCCATTATCAAACACAGGGCCCATCAGGGCAAAACCAAAAATCGTAGACACTGCCATCAGTGAAGACGAACCCAGAGCCTTCTGTGTACCCAACAAAATCCAACCCAATACGTCCGAGCCCAGGAGCAAGTCCACTGGGCCGGGATGAAAGACAAAGGGGTCGGCCAAATCCAGACCCGAAACCAAAGACAACACACCCGGCGGTATGTCTGTCGAGGGGTGCCAACCCGCAATGGTATCCATTACCATAGCCGAAGTCGTGATCCTCATTGTGGAGGACTTCAGCGAAGAAAAGGTGACAAGTGTCTGGCCCGTCAGACACTTCACTTGTATGCCACCAACTCCAAGAAGTGGCACAGGCGAGTCCTCCACGACTAAACCTAACTGGTGTGCCACTCGAGTGGTAACCAAACTGCTTTGAGCCCCTGAGTCCAACAGAGCTCTCAAATTAATGGCTTCCCCACGACCCCATACGCGGACCACCGCGGTAGGGAGCAGAACCGTCCGCGGCTCTGTCCCAGCAAGGGAGCAAGCTAGTTACGGGCTCCCCACTCTCTCCAAACCAGGGGCGCGCCACTGACCCGGATAATATGGCGGGCGAGTGCACATCCCCATCTGAGGGGGGCATAACCCGCGGCCCGGCCATACATATGGTACGGCGGGTGGTACTCCAGCCGTGGGTACTCGTGCAGCGGCGGAGAAAACCGCTGCGGCTGCATGTGTTGGGCATTGGTAACCCGCGTGGAGGGGTGTCCCCACTCTCACGTCCGATCTAGGGCCCCCGCCCATGGGGCCCTATCCGGGGCCTGGCCAGTCACATACTGGCCACGACCTTGGGGCGCGTGGTCCCGGTCCGCCAAGACCCGCGCCGGTACGCGACCCCCTCCCGAGGGGGTGCGACGAGCGAAGCCGCGTCCTCCGTCCGATGGTGGAGGGCTTCGCGCAGGAGCGCCCCCGCCCATAGGGGACCCCTGCCTCAACAACCGGGGGCCATCCCCGTTCCGGTTCATGCAGAGCATCACGTGGTGCAGCCCACGGCATGCACTGCATGGTATGGCTCTGGGACAGTCACGTGCATAGTGACTGCCCAAACAGTAAAAGCAAAGTTCATGCCGCCTTGCCATGCGGCGCCGATCTTGTACTGGCAGCCTCTGCCAGTCCCTGCATTGCAGCAGGCTGTGGCCCATCCGACCACATTGCAGGCAGTCCGCGTCCCTCGCGACTGCTGCCGTGTGTGCAACCCGCGCACCAGCTCCACGCGGTGGCGGTTGCCGTCCCTGTTGGGGCTTCCCTCGCCATGAGGGTTCCAAGGGCCTACGTTCAGGCGCTCTGGATGGCGCTGAGTCCGTCATGGTATTCTCAGCAGCCCGTGCCTCAAACTCCAAAAACTTCACCAAGTCAGTGAATGTTGGTAGGGTGGTGCTATCCCGTTCCGCATTTTCGCGCTCAAACCGCGAGCGGATGTCATTGGGCAATTTGCCCAATACAATGTGCACCAACAAAAAAGACCATTGGTCCACCGGCAGCCCCAGTGTGCGGAGCGCGTTACAGGCCACTGTAACGGGCGTGAGCAACTGCAGGCGCAACTGTGCCCTGTTGGCCACCTTGGGCAGGGCCATCAACTGTGCGGCGTGCGCATCCGCTAACAAACGTAAATTTTGGTAGCGGGAGTTCAATAACTCCCAAGCCGTATCGTACTGGTCGTCCTCCACCCGGAGGTGCTGGATGAGCGACCGCGCTTCATCCTCCAGAGTGGAGAGGAGGTAGGCCATCTTCTGGGCCTTCGACAAATCCTGTCGTGCTACGACCAGGGACTCAAACATATTTTTGTAGGCTACCCACTCCTCCATCCTACCCCCAAAGTGGGACAGCTGAAGGGTGGGGAGCCGACCAGTAACCGCTGGTCCTTCCTGTCTAACAGGTGTGCGAGGGGCTGGTCCGCCAGCCTGTCTCGCCCTTATTGCGGTCGCCGCCTCCGCGATATCATCGTGCAGACTCAGGATCTGGTCCATGTCCGCCATGTGACCTGCGTAGACCTCCGGGGCAAGTTCGGCTTCGGTAAGCACCACCATGGCCGCTTCCGCGCTAATCAATCGTGAGTGGAGGTGATCCGCTCTTAGCAGTATGGCGCCCTCCCTGTCCTTCCGGGACAGGAGTCCTCCGGCCGTCACAAACCATCTCAGTTCGTTGGCGAGTGTCGCCTTAGCATTGGAGACCTTCGCCATCGCGTCAAGTCACAAACAAAAAATAACAAAAGGTAAATAAAAAACAACAAAATCAAACAACTACACGAAGAACCGCGGTAGGTATGAGAATGGCACAAACCCGGAACGCACGGTACAAACCGCAAACAAATACAAAAAAGGTTACAAATATTCTTATACAAACAAACTAAGAAAAATCTAATAATTTTTACAAACAATTAATTATTTTTTACAAACGAACAAATAGAGGGTAGATAAACTACGCTCTGCTACCAGAAAATGTGCGCAGAGAATCCGGACAAACGAAGTGGCGGGAAGAATTCTGTACCGGAACTTTACCGGGAAAAAACCACCGGTAAAAATAAGTACCGGGAAAAAATCTCCACGCGGCACCACGTCTGTCCGACTAACCTAACCTAACCTATACGCAGTCTGCTACCACTATAGCTTATAAAGGGAGCTATAGGGCCCTATATAATAACCTAACTTAATAACTACAACCACCCACAAACCCAAGGGTCACTTACCAAACTTAATCTTCTGCTCTTCGGATCCAATCTTGAGTGTCTTCGGAAAGGGGGAATGCGGTCCCTAAACACCAAACCTACCCCGATATCTCAATTCCCCAGAACAAACAAATAGATTTCTTCCCGAAGTTGGCTCGGCAACAGATGTCGGCGTCCCCAGGCAGCCACGTTTCGCATCTCACAAGAAACAGTCACAATAACAGGGTTTTTCACCAACACGAACGTTCAATAGTTATTTAACAAAAGGAAGCTCACAATTATAACTCAAATCAGTTATTACAAACAAAATTAACGCCACGCCGCGCGACTTCAAAATGCAACAACCCAAGATGGTGGCTATATCACCGCGATATTTCCTGCGACACGGCCTCGTGTGCGCGCGTTCAAAGGACCACTGAATGTCGACGGCCGGAAGCCGTCCGCGCAATGTTGCCAGGAGGCAAACGCAATGGCCACACGTAAAGCCAGCCATACACGGCGCTGCCACCATGCGACAGTGCACAGAGCTTATAAGCATCAACAATTTTTATTACAAACAAAAAGACTTTACAAAGCGGTTAAAATTAAAACAATAATCCATACAAATAAATAAGTAAGTAAATACTTATCTGCCTGAGGTCTGACTGACAGTAATAGCCGCGTTTGACGTTTGTACTACTGAGTTGTGTGGATATAAAGTTTCGTCGTTAATACCAATTTTAGAGGATTGGTTGGCTGGGTTCTCATTGACCGATTTTTTATTTAATCGATGCCTTTTAGCACAGAGTACTATATAATATCGTACTTTTAGTCTGTCTGTACTCTGTTCATAGCTAGATTAGATTATTACGAGTAAGTACTGTAGCAGTCTTCCTGCTAACTGAACACTTTGAATTAAACAACTCGTCACTGATACTATTTTCTTTATTGCATAAGCAAACACTACAAGATCCTGCGTGTAGCTCAGATCCCACGACTGAGTCACATTTACAAACATTCAGTACTCTTCTTTTTAATTTATTATGTGCAGAGCAACTACGCTCTGCTGCCAGAAAAATGTGGCAGAGAGAATCCGGACAAACGAAGCGGCGGGAAGAATTCTGTACCGGAACTTTACCGGGAAAAAATCTACCGGTAAAATTAAGTACCGGGAAAAAATCTCCACGCGACACCACGCTTGTCCGACTAGAATCTAACTTAAGCTATACGCAGTCTGCTACCACCGTAGCTTATGAAGGGAGCTACAGGGCCCTATATGATAACCTAACCTATAAATTAAATACAATTGAACACTTACCAAATTAAATCTTCTTTCTCTTCGGATCCAAACTTGAGTGTCTTCGGGAAGGGGGAATTCCTAATCACCCTACCTAACCCTTGAGATCTCAATTCCCCAGGACAAATAAATAGATTTCTTCCCGTAGTTTCACTCGGGAACAGCCAGATGTGAACAGCCAGCCACGTTTCACCTCTCACAAGAAAAAGTCACCATGACGGGTACACAAACACAAAGTTCAATAGTTATTTAACAAACAGGAAATTCACAAACACAACTCAAGCTAATTAGCAATCAAAGAACGCGGAACCTCTCGCGTATTAAAAATCAAACCGATATCGCATAGGACAATTGCGACCGTCCGCGAGCCATTCGCGCTAGCAATGTGTAAACCCCGAACGCCCTCTGGCGGCAGCAATGCGAAACGCCTGCGTTTAGTTTTACCCAATATATTACAAACATCCCCCCGTCCCGGTCTGAGAAGCAGACCGCTAGCTTACTCTACGGGAAGGCGGGCGAGAGAGGTCACACCTCTCCTTAAAATCGAGCCGTCGACCAACACCTCAGCCACACGCGGAGTGCCATCTCCGCCAAGAATCAAACGTAATATGCGAGCTCGTCGCCAAAGCAATGAGGGCAAATTTGCCTCTTTTAACAATACTAAATCACCCTCCCTGGGAGGCTCAGTCCCGTCCGTCCACTCCACTCTTTGCCGCAGCAAATGCAAACATTCAAGCGACCAGCGACGCCAAAAGTCCCGGCTCATTTGCTGCAACATTCGAAAACGCGACAACCGATATACGCGTTCATCCTTCCACGGGCATTCGGGCAGGGCATTCAACGGCCCTCCCACCAAAAAATGACCAGGGGTGAGAGCTTCCAAGTCATTTGGATCTGGAGATAGCGGACAGAGAGGACGAGAGTTGAGGACCGCCTCAACCTTACAAAACACTGTGGCCAGCTCTTCAAAAGTTAGAGCCGTTTCTCCGATAATGCGGCGGAGGCGGGTCCTTGCGGATTTCACAGCCGCTTCAAAAATCCCTCCCCAATGGGGGCAACTTGGGGGACTAAACTTCCAGGTTATTCCCCTTTGGGCAGCAATTTGACTTAAACTAGTACAATTTTTATCAATAAACACAGAAACATCCTTAAGATAATTTACAGTTCCCTTATAGTTTGTGCCATTGTCAGACCTAATAAGGGAAGGTAGACCTCGACGCGAAACAAAGCGATCCAACGCGGCGACGAAGGCCTCCGTAGTCAGAGCCGATACCACCTCCAAATGGACAGCCTTGGTGGCCAAACAAACAAATACACACAAATAGCCCTTCACAATACGGGCATTACGAAAGGGAGAAGCCTTGATCGAAAAGGGACCGGCAAAATCGGTTCCAACGCCGTCAAACGGCCTCGAAGGTCGGATTCGATCAGCGGGCAAATCACCCATCTGTGGTTGCATCGTGGATGCCTTCAACCTATAACATGCAATACATCGAAACAGGACACTACGGATTGCTCTTCGGGCAGACAAAATCCAAAACTCGCGTTGCAAAATAGCCAACAAAGCATTGCACCCAGCATGGGCGTTACGAATGTGTCGATCAGACACCAAAAGCTGCACCAAGGGTCCGCCCTTGGGCAACAACAGAGGATGGCGAGTCTCATATGGAAGATCCGCCTTCCGGAGCCTGCCTCCAACCCGAAGAAGCCCATCCGAGTCGATGTACGGGTTCAAACGAGCGACCGCGCCCTTCAACTTAGCGCGTCCGTCGCGCAAGATACGAAGCTCTGACTCAAACCGTCCGGTCTGCACGACACGGACCCAATGCAACAATGCGCTCCGGCGCTCCTCCGCACCCGCAATCGGCTCCAACCGCCTTGCCTGTGGGTTTCTACAATTATGTATGAAACGCTTAATCCAACTGGTAACACCCAGAAGCTTATCCAAACTGCTATACCGAGCAAGTAGCCAATCCGGCTCCGACGTCGTCTCAGCGACTACAGCATGTACACGGAGCCCAGTCAAACTCAAAGAAGTAACATCTGTCTGACAGACAGGCCAAGATGTTTCTGATCCCATCAGCCACTCTGGACCCCACCAGAGCGGGTGTGACACCAATTCTGGTGCCGTACAACCTCGGGAAGCACAGTCCGCTGGGTTAAGCTCTCCCGGCACATGTCTCCATGTTATATCAATTCCAATATTTTGAATTTGGGAAACCCTGTTTCCAACAAAAACCTCCAAGGTATGTGGGGCCGCGCGCAACCATGCAAGCGCGACCTGGCTATCCGACCAGGCGAAGATGTCCCGTATCTCGACCGTGGCCGCCAGCTCACTGGCAACGTGATGCAACAATTTAGAGAGAAGGTGAGCTCCACTCAACTCAAGCTTGGGAATAGTCAGCCTAGTCCTGATGGGGGCGACCTTGCTCTTCCCTAACAAAAGCGAGACATTGACCCGGCCATCGGCGTCAACTGTCCGCATATAGACTGACGCGGCGTAGCCTCGCTCCGACGCGTCACAAAAGCCATGCAGGCTGGCTCGATATTTCCCGGGGGCAATATTCGACGAGGCAAGGCAATCCGATTGACTTCCTTAATCGATGAAAACAACTCGAGCCAATCATCCAATGGAGGACCAAACAGCGGCTCGTCCCACGAGACGCCCAAAGTCCAAAGTCTCTGAAGAAGACACTTCGCAGAGAATATCACTGGACTGATCCAACCGCTTGGATCAAACATACGGGCTATTACGGACAACACCGTTCTCTTAGTCCAGACCTTTGGTATTTCCAAGTCCACTTGGAATGTAAAAATATCGGTTAGCGGCTGGTACTGCATGCCCAGCACCGCTATCCTGTTGGGATCATCCACATCCTCAAACAGGTGAGGGTTCTGTTGGTGATCCTCCGGGATCCCTTCTAGAACTTTAGGCTCATTAGACAACCACTTACGTAGCTCGTAGCCACCTGTCTTCAATATTTCAATCAATTCATCCCGCAGTAGGAGGGCCTCCTCAATACTTTGGGCTCCGGTGCACACGTCATCAACATACAAGTCACGTGACAGCACGGAAGCCCCACGGGGAAAGCGGATCCGTTCCCGCTCTGCCAATTCAAGCAATGATCTGATGGCGATATAGGGACTAGATTTCAAACCATACGTGTTTGTGTTGAGTTCATACACCGTCACAGGATCCTCAGGGCGCTCACGCCAGAGTATCAACTGGAATCGCCTGTCCTCAGGATGTATGACTGTCTGGCGGAACATCATCCGGATGTCCGCACCAAAAACCACTTGATGTCTTCTAAAGTTCAAGATGATGTCAATTATGTCCCTATGCAATTTGGGACCCGAATGCAAACACAGATTCAACGAAACCCCGTTCGAAGTGGGTGCGGACCCATCAAAGACAGTCCGCAACTTGCCCGTTGAGGCCTTCACCACCGCGTGGTGGGGCAAAAAATAATGCTCAGTTGAGCTCCAATCAACTCGAGCCGGAGACATGTGACCCAAATCCTCGTACTCGCGCATAAATTCAATATATTTATCGCGAAGTACGTGGTCACGCTGCATACGTCGCTCCATGGACAGCAGTCGTTTCTCCGCAAGCGCCCTACTTTGCCCTAGGCTAGGACGAGAGGCAACAAAGGGTAACCTAGTTACAAACCGACCGGAGGGCAACCTCTCCGTGGTCGATCGAAAAAGGGCTTCGCACTCAGCGTGTTCCGGATCCATCCTGGAACTCATAGGTGGCTCCTCCACCTCCCAAAACCTTTGCATGGTCTTGGCCAAGGACGCAGATGCGACAACCGGTGGCTCCTCCGCGGTGCCATTATCAAACACAGGGCCCATCAGGGCAAAACCAAAAATCGTAGACACTGCCATCAGTGAAGACGAACCCAGAGCCTTCTGTGTACCCAACAAAATCCAACCCAATACGTCCGAGCCCAGGAGCAAGTCCACTGGGCCGGGATGAAAGACAAAGGGGTCGGCCAAATCCAGACCCGAAGCCAAAGACAACACACCCGGCGGTATGTCTGTCGAGGGGTGCCAACCCGCAATGGTATCCATTACCATAGCCGAAGTCGTGATCCTCATTGTGGAGGACTTCAGCGAAGAAAAGGTGACAAGTGTCTGGCCCGTCAGACACTTCACTTGTATGCCACCAACTCCAAGAAGTGGCACAGGCGAGTCTTCCACGACTAAACCTAACTGGTGTGCCACTCGAGTGGTAACCAAACTGCTTTGAGCCCCTGAGTCCAACAGAGCTCTCAAATTAATGGCTTCCCCTACGACCCCATACGCGGACCACCGCGGTAGGGAGCAGAACCGTCCGCGGCTCTGTCCCAGCAAGGGAGCAAGCTAGTTACGGGCTCCCCACTCTCTCCAAACCAGGGGCGCGCCACTGACCCGGATAATATGGCGGGCGAGTGCACATCCCCATCTGAGGGGGGCATAACCCGCGGCCCGGCCATACATATGGTACGGCGGGTGGTACTCCAGCCGTGGGTACTCGTGCAGCGGCGGAGAAAACCGCTGCGGCTGCATGTGTTGGGTATTGGTAACCCGCGTGGAGGGGGGTGTCCCCACTCTCACGTCCGATCTAGGGCCCCCGCCCATGGGGGCCCTATCCGGGGCCTGGCCAGCTACATACTGGCCATGACCTTGGGGCGCGTGGTCCCGGTCCGCCAAGACCCGCGCAGGTACGCGACCCCCCTCCCGAGGGGGGGTGCGACGAGCGAAGCCGCGTCCTCCGTCCGGTGGTGGAGGGCTTCGCGCAGGAGCGCCCCCGCCCATAGGGGACCCCTGCCTCAACATCCGGGGGCCATCCCCGTTGCGGTTCATGCAAAGCATCGCGTGGTGCCGCCCACGGCATGCACTGCATGGTATGGCACTGGGACAGTCACGTGCATAGTGACCGCCCAAACAATAAAAGCAAAGTTCATGCCGCTTTGCCATGCGGCGCCGATCTTGTACTGGCAGTCCCTGCCAGTCCCTGCATTGCAGCAGGCTGTGGCCCATCCGACCACATTGCAGGCAGTCCGCGTCCCTCGCGACTGCTGCCGTGTGTGCAACCCGCGCACCAGCTCCACGCGGTGGCGGTTGCCGTCCCTGTTGGGGCCTCCCTCGCCATGAGGGTTCCAAGGGCCTACGTTCAGGCGCTCTGGATGGCGCTGAGTCCGTCATGGTATTCTCAGCAGCCCGTGCCTCAAACTCCAAAAACTTCACCAAGTCAGTGAATGTTGGTAGGGTGGTGCTATCCCGTTCCGCATTCTCGCGCTCAAATCGCGAGCGGATGTCATTGGGTAATTTGCCCAATACAATGTGCACCAGCAAAAAGGACCATTGGTCCACCGGCAGCCCCAGTGTGCGGAGCGCGTTACAGGCCACTGTAACGGGCGTGAGCAACTGCAGGCGCAACTGTGCCCTGTTGGCCACCTTGGGCAGGGCCATCAACTGTGCGGCGTGCGCATCCGCTAACAAACGTAAGTTTTGGTAGCGGGAGTTCAATAACTCCCAAGCCGTATCGTACTGGTCGTCCTCCACCCGGAGGTGCTGGATGAGCGACCGCGCTTCATCCTCAAGAGTGGAGAGGAGGTAGGCCATCTTCTGGGCCTTCGACAAATCCTGTCGTGCTACGACCAGGGACTCAAACATATTTTTATATGCTACCCACTCCTCCATCCTACCCCCAAAGTGGGACAGCTGAAGGGTGGGGAGCCGACCAGTAACCGCTGGTCCTTCCTGTCTAACAGGTGTGCGAGGGGCTGGTCCGCCAGCCTGTCTCGCCCTTATTGCGGTCACCGCCTCCGCGATATCATCGTGCAGACTCAGGATCTGGTCCATGTCCGCCATGTGACCTGCGTAGGCCTCCGGGGTAAGATCGGCTTCGGTAAGCGCCGCCATGGCCGCTTCCGCGCTAATCAATCGTGAGTGGAGGTGATCCGCTCTTAGCAGTATGGCGCCCTCCCTGTCCTTCCGGGACAGGAGTCCACCGGCCGTCACAAACCATCTCAATTCGTTGGCGAGTGTCGCCCTAGCATTGGAGGCCTTCGCCATCGCGTCAAGTCACAAACAAACAAACAAATAAGAAAAGATAAAAAAGGTAAATAAAGAACAAGATCAAGCAACAACACGAGAAACCGCGGTAGGTATGAGAATGGCACAAACCCGGAACGCACGGTACAAACCGCAAACAAATACAAAAAAGGTTACAAATATTCTTATACAAACAAACTAAGAAAAATCTAATAATTTTTACAAACAATTAATTATTTTTTACAAACGAACAAATAGAGGGTAGATAAACTACGCTCTGCTACCAGAAAATGTGCAGAGCAACTACGCTCTGCTGCCAGAAAATGTGGCAGAGAGAATCCGGACAAACGAAGCGGCGGGAAGAATTCTGTACCGGAACTTTACCGGGAAAAAATCTACCGGTAAAATTAAGTACCGGGAAAAAATCTCCACGCGACACCACGCTTGTCCGACTAGAATCTAACTTAAGCTATACGCAGTCTGCTACCACCGTAGCTTATGAAGGGAGCTACAGGGCCCTATATGATAACCTAACCTATAAATTAAATACAATTGAACACTTACCAAATTAAATCTTCTTTCTCTTCGGATCCAAACTTGAGTGTCTTCGGGAAGGGGGAATTCCTAATCACCCTACCTAACCCTTGAGATCTCAATTCCCCAGGACAAATAAATAGATTTCTTCCCGTAGTTTCACTCGGGAACAGCCAGATGTGAACAGCCAGCCACGTTTCACCTCTCACAAGAAAAAGTCACCATGACGGGTACACAAACACAAAGTTCAATAGTTATTTAACAAACAGGAAATTCACAAACACAACTCAAGCTAATTAGCAATCAAAGAACGCGGAACCTCTCGCGTATTAAAAATCAAACCGATATCGCATAGGGCAATGCAATGGCGACCGTCCGCGAGCCATTCGCGCTAGCAGTGTGTGAACCCCAAAACGCCTGGCGGCGATAACAGGAAACGCCTGCGTTTAGTTTTACCCAATATATTACAAACATATTATTCTTTATGGAATGCACTGAAAGAGGTCTAAAACTATTGACAGACCTCCTTCATTACAGTACCTATCTCAATAATTTATTGATGCATCTCTTATCGTCTATTTTGTGAGCGCCATCAACGTTTTCAAATATATTATATCAAAAGATTAACTATTTAATGCACTACACCTCATATAACTTTAGCATAGCATAATATTTAACAATGTTGGCCGCGGTTAAAAACGTTTATACACAAAATCTTTTTTTCAAAAAATACTTGTTTTGGATGGCTAATATCAATGTGACATTACTACCCGATGTGTTCTGCATCTATCTTCTAACGATAGATACATGTGAAGGCCTTTCCAAATACTATACAGCTATTCAGGGTCAAAACAAATTATTTGCACCCTCTATTACCTTGCCTATGTTTTTAGAAAAAAGCCACTTTTACGTAGATTTTTACTTCTATATTTTTTTAGAAAAGCAACCTAGTTTTTTAATATGTTTTTACACTTAAGAATGATTAATCTAAACTATTTTGTAAAGAAAACTAAAATCTTTAACAAGGAAATGGATAATTTAGCCTAATAATCCGTATTTTGTTAATATTTTTTTCTATGACTTTCATCTTTAGACACAATTTTCTTAAAAAAAACTTGTATCAAATATTTGCGCAGATATTTCAGAAAACATCCTTGCTTTATTATCTTCACAAAAAGGTATAATAATCAGGTAAAATATTTGTGATTCTTAAAAAAAACCTTGACAAAGTAGATAAGGGAGAGTTCTCGGAGGATAAGGTGCAATGATAAAAAGGTAAAGAATAAGTTAAATAATTAATTAAAATTCATTTTAAATATGACTACCACTTCTTCTAATACAAAAAAAAACTCATTCGACTTTTTTAATTTACTTTTCACCACGTCGCTTCTTAGCTGCTTTCTAATTTCTTCAGCCGCTTAAATTTTTTATTTTATTTATCGCTAAAAACATATAGAAAAATTATAAATTTGGTACACATAATAATGCCTTGTCTGTGAATTTCTCCAACGAACAGTGGAATATGTCTACATCACCTTCCTGACATATGGAATTCAACATATTTAGAGCTCTGGCCACGGGAGACAACCGATACAATTTAGTACGCGAGGAAGGTGCACTAAACAAAGGCGGTTTACGCCTCCTAAATATGAATTCATCCGGCACTGATAGTGTCAATTTCGAAAGTATCGGACTATTGACGGCAGTGGCGTAGGGTGAATAAAAATAAAGGTAAAGCCGGGTCATATCTTAACTTGTAAAAAAAACATGCAATAAATTACATACCAAAATTGTGTATACCTACCTAGGTAGACAACCAAAGATTTAAATCGTAATCTTTGTAAACAACCTATTTGTACTAATTAGCCGCCATTTCTCACCTAGCCTACGTGACGACAAGAAACAAATAAACCTTTACTATGAAACACTAAACAATATAATATACCACAATCAAGCTAATCACTTTATCATCACAATTATAAATAAGCATACGAAAGCGCGCGAAACGATGGCTAGCTGGGGTGACTGACCATGACAGAGGCAATCGGGAACGCGAATAAATTGCTCTGATTGGACGAAAACTTTCGGGAGGCGATCTGAGATCGGCTTATAATCGCTGTTATATCGACGAGTGGTTGTGTGTAGTAGTAATGTGCATGTGTGCGTGAATTGCATACATTTGAATTATTCGAAATCCCAATATTATGAGCGGGTTCCCCAGCCGCGGTACCGCGGGCGGAATGCGATAATAAAATCGTGTATGTGTGCGTTTGCGCGATTTCAAATACATTGCGTATTTTGTGTCCAGCATATTGAAGAATATATTTTCAAAGCGCGCAATGTCATTATGTGCGTTTAATTAATCACGCGCTCATATAAAATTACATTAATGGGTGTGCAGAACAACTACGCTCTGCTGCCAGAAAATGTGCGCAGAGAATCCGGACAAACGAAGTGGCGGGAAGAATTCTGTACCGGAACTTTACCGGGAAAAAACCACCGGTAAAAATAAGTACCGGGAAAAAATCTCCACGCGGCACCACGTCTGTCCGACTAACCTAACCTAACCTATACGCAGTCTGCTACCACTATAGCTTATAAAGGGAGCTATAGGGCCCTATATAATAACCTAACTTAATAACTACAACCACCCACAAACCCAAGGGTCACTTACCAAACTTAATCTTCTGCTCTTCGGATCCAATCTTGAGTGTCTTCGGAAAGGGGGAATGCGGTCCCTAAACACCAAACCTACCCCGAGATCTCAATTCCCCAGAACAAACAAATAGATTTCTTCCCGAAGTTGGCTCGGCAACAGATGTCGGCGTCCCCAGGCAGCCACGTTTCGCATCTCACAAGAAACAGTCACAATAACAGGGTTTTTCACCAACACGAACGTTCAATAGTTATTTAACAAAAGGAAGCTCACAATTATAACTCAAATCAGTTATTACAAACAAAATTAACGCCACGCCGCGCGACTTCAAAATGCAACAACCCAAGATGGTGGCTATATCACCGCGATATTTCCTGCGACACGGCCTCGTGTGCGCGCGTTCAAAGGACCACTGAATGTCGACGGCCGGAAGCCGTCCGCGCAATGTTGCCAGGAGGCAAACGCAATGGCCACACGTAAAGCCAGCCATACACGGCGCTGCCACCATGCGACAGTGCACAGAGCTTATAAGCATCAACAATTTTTATTACAAACATCCCCCCGTCCCGGTCTGAGAAGCAGACCGCTAGCTTACTCTACGGGAAGGCGGGCGAGAGAGGTCACAGCTCTCCTTAAAATCGAACCGTCGACCAACACCTCAGCCACACGCGGAGTGCCATCTCCGCCAAGAATCAAACGTAATATGCGAGCTCGTCGCCAAAGCAATGAGGGCAAATTTGCCTCTTTTAACAATACTAAATCACCCTCCCTGGGAGGCTCAGTCCTGTCTGTCCACTTCACTCTTTGCTGCAGCAAATGCAAATATTCAAGCGACCAGCGACGCCAAAAGTCCTGGCTCATTTGCTGCAACATTTGAAAACGCGACAACCGATATACGCGTTCGTCCTTCCACGGGTATTCGGGCAGGGCATTCAAAGGCCCTCCCACCAAAAAATGACCAGGGGTGAGAGCTTCCAAGTCATTTGGATCTGGAGATAGCGGACAGAGAGGACGAGAGTTGAGGACCGCCTCAACTTTACAAAACACTGTGGCCAGCTCTTCAAAAGTTAGAGCCGTTTCTCCGATAATGCGGCGGAGGTGGGTCTTTGCGGATTTCACAGCCGCTTCAAAAATCCCTCCCCAATGGGGGCAACTTGGGGGACTAAACTTCCAGGTTATTCCCCTTTGGGCAGCAATTTGACTTAAACTAGTACAATTTTTATCAATAAACACAGAAACATCCTTAAGATAATTTACAGTTCCCTTATAGTTTGTGCCATTATCAGACCTAATAAGGGAAGGTAGACCTCGACGCGAAACAAAGCGATCCAACGCGGCGACGAAGGCCTCCGTAGTCAGAGCCGATACCACCTCCAAATGGACAGCCTTGGTGGCCAAACAAACAAATACACACAAATAGCCCTTCACAATACGGGCATTACGAAAGGGAGAAGCCTTGATCGAAAAGGGACCGGCAAAATCGGTTCCAACGCCGTCAAACGGTCTCGAAGGTCGGATTCGATCAGCGGGCAAATCACCCATCTGTGGTTGCATCGTGGATGCCTTCAACCTATAACATGCAATACATCGAAACAGGACACTACGGATTGCTCTTCGGGCAGACAAAATCCAAAACTCGCGTTGCAAAATAGCCAGCAAGGTATTGCACCCAGCATGGGCGTTACGAATGTGTCGATCAGACACCAAAAGCTGCACCAAGGGTCCGCCCTTGGGCAACAACAGAGGATGGCGAGTCTCATATGGAAGATCCGCCTTCCGGAGCCTGCCTCCAACCCGCAGAAGCCCATCCGAGTCGATGTACGGGTTCAAACGAGCGACCGCGCCCTTCAACTTAGCGCGTCCGTCGCGCAAAATACGAAGCTCTGACTCAAACCGTCCGGTCTGCACGACACGGACCCAATGCAACAATGCGCTCCGGCGCTCTTCTGCACCTGCAATCGGCTCCAACCGCTTTGCCTGTGGGTTTCTACAATTATGTATGAAACGCTTAATCCAACTGGTAACACCCAGAAGCTTATCCAAGCTGCTATACCGAGCAAGTAGCCAATCCGGCTCCGACGTCGTCTCAGCGACTACAGCATGTACACGGAGCCCAGTCAAACTCAAAGAAGTAACATCTGTCTGACAGACAGGCCAAGAAGTTTCTGATCCCATCAGCCACTCTGGACCCCACCAGAGCGGGTGTGACACCAATTCTGGTGCCGTACAACCTCGGGAGGCACAGTCCGCTGGGTTAAGCTCTCCCGGCACATGTCTCCATGTTATATCAATTCCGATATTCTGGATTTGGGAAACCCGATTTCCCACAAAAACCTCCAAGGTATGTGGGGCCGCGCGCAACCATGCAAGCGCGACCTGGCTATCCGACCAGGCGAAGATGTCCCGTATCTCGACCGTGGCCGCCAGCTCACTGGCAACGTGATGCAACAATTTAGAAAGAAGGTGAGCTCCACTCAACTCAAGCTTGGGAATAGTCAGCCTAGTCCTGATGGGGGCGACCTTGCTCTTCCCTAACAAAAGCGAGACATTGACCCGGCCATCGGCGTCAACTGTCCGCATATAGACTGACGCGGCGTAGCCTCGCTCCGACGCGTCACAAAAGCCATGCAGGCTGGCTCGATATTTCCCGGGGGGCAATATTCGACGAGGCAAGGCAATCCGATTGACTTCCTTAATCGATGAAAACAACTCGAGCCAATCATCCAATGGAGGACCAAACAGCGGCTCGTCCCACGAGACGCCCAAAGTCCAAAGTCTCTGAAGAAGACACTTCGCAGAGAATATCACTGGACTGATCCAACCGCTTGGATCAAACATACGGGCTATTACGGACAACACCGTTCTCTTAGTCCAGACCTTTGGTATTTCCAAGTCCACTTGGAATGTAAAAATATCGGTTAGCGGCTGGTACTGCATGCCCAGCACCGCTATCCTGTTGGGATCATCCACATCCTCAAACAGGTGAGGGTTCTGTTGGTGATCCTCCGGGATCCCTTCTAAAACTTTAGGCTCATTAGACAACCACTTACGTAGCTCGTAGCCACCTGTCTTCAATATTTCAATCAATTCATCCCGCAGTAGGAGGGCCTCCTCAATACTTTGGGCTCCGGTGCACACGTCATCAACATACAAGTCACGTGACAGCACGGAAGCCCCACGGGGAAAGCGGATCCGTTCCCGCTCTGCCAATTCAAGCAATGATCTGATGGCGATATAGGGACTAGATTTCAAACCATACGTGTTTGTGTTGAGTTCATACACCGTCACAGGATCCTCAGGGCGCTCACGCCAGAGTATCAACTGGAATCGCCTGTCCTCAGGATGTATGACTGTCTGGCGGAACATCATCCGGATGTCCGCGCCAAAAACCACTTGATGTCTTCTAAAGTTCAAGATGATGTCAATTATGTCCCTATGCGATTTGGGACCTGAATGCAAACATAGATTCAACGAAACTCCGTTCGAAGTGGGTGCGGACCCATCGAAGACGGTCCGCAACTTGCCCGTTGAGGCCTTCACCACCGCGTGGTGGGGCAAAAAATAATGCTCAGTTGAGCTCCAATCAACTCGAGCCGGAGACATGTGACCCAAATCCTCGTACTCGCGCATAAATTCAATATATTTATCGCGAAGTACGTGGTCACGCTGCATGCGTCGCTCCATGGACAGCAGTCGTTTCTCCGCAAGCGCCCTACTTTGCCCTAGGCTAGGACGAGAGGCAACAAAGGGTAACCTAGTTACAAACCGACCGGAGGGCAACCTCTCCGTGGTCGATCGAAAAAGGGCTTCGCACTCAGCGTGTTCCGGATCCATCCTGGAACTCATAGGTGGCTCCTCCACCTCCCAAAACCTTTGCATGGTCTTGGCCAAGGACGCAGATGCGACAACCGGTGGCTCCTCCGCGGTGCCATTATCAAACACAGGGCCCATCAGGGCAAAACCAAAAATCGTAGACACTGCCATCAGTGAAGACGAACCCAGAGCCTTCTGTGTACCCAACAAAATCCAACCCAATACGTCCGAGCCCAGGAGCAAGTCCACTGGGCCGGGATGAAAGACAAAGGGGTCGGCCAAATCCAGACCCGAAACCAAAGACAACACACCCGGCGGTATGTCTGTCGAGGGGTGCCAACCCGCAATGGTATCCATTACCATAGCCGAAGTCGTGATCCTCATTGTGGAGGACTTCAGCGAAGAAAAGGTGACAAGTGTCTGGCCCGTCAGACACTTCACTTGTATGCCACCAACTCCAAGAAGTGGCACAGGCGAGTCTTCCACGACTAAACCTAACTGGCGTGCCACTCGAGTGGTAACCAAACTGCTTTGAGCCCCTGAGTCCAACAGAGCTCTCAAATTAATGGCTTCCCCCTCGACCCCATACGCGGACCACCGCGGTAGGGAGCAGAACCGTCCGCGGCTCTGTCCCAGCAAGGGAGCAAGCTAGTTACGGGCTCCCCACTCTCTCCAAACCAGGGGCGCGCCACTGACCCGGATAATATGGCGGGCGAGTGCACATCCCCATCTGAGGGGGTATAACCCGCGGCCCGGCCATACATATGGTACGGCGGGTGGTACTCCAGCCGTGGGTACTCGTGCAGCGGCGGAGAAAACCGCTGCGGCTGCATGTGTTGGGTATTGGTAACCCGCGTGGAGGGGGGTGTCCCCACTCTCACGTCCGATCTAGGGCCCCCGCCCATGGGGGCCCTATCCGGGGCCTGGCCAGCCACATACTGGCCCCGACCTTGGGGCGCGTGGTCCCGGTCCGCCAAGACCCGCGCCGGTACGCGACCCCCCTCCCGAGGGGGGGTGCGACGAGCGAAGCCGCGTCCTCCGTCCGATGGTGGAGGGCTTCGCGCAGGAGCGCCCCCGCCCATAGGGGACCCCTGCCTCAACAACCGGGGGCCATCCCCGTTCCGGTTCATGCAGAGCATCACGTGGTGCAGCCCACGGCATGCACTGCATGGTATGGCTCTGGGACAGTCACGTGCATAGTGACTGCCCAAACAGTAAAAGCAAAGTTCATGCCGCCTTGCCATGCGGCGCCGATCCTGTACTGGCAGTCTCTGCCAGTCCCTGCATTGCAGCAGGCTGTGGCCCATCCGGCCACATTGCAGGCAGTCCGCGTCCCCCGCGACCGCCGCCGTGTGTGCAACCCGCACACCAGCTCCACGCGGTGGCGGTTGCCGTCCCTGTTGGGGCTTCCCTCGCCATGAGGGTTCCAAGGGCCTACGTTCAGGCGCTCTGGATGGCGCTGAGTCCGTCATGGTATTCTCAGCAGCCCGTGCCTCAAACTCCAAAAACTTCACCAAGTCAGTGAATGTTGGTAGGGTGGTGCTATCCCGTTCCGCATTCTCGCGCTCAAATCGCGAGCGGATGTCATTGGGTAATTTGCCCAATACAATGTGCACCAGCAAAAAGGACCATTGGTCCACCGGCAGCCCCAGTGTGCGGAGCGCGTTACAGGCCACTGTAACGGGCGTGAGCAACTGCAGGCGCAACTGTGCCCTGTTGGCCACCTTGGGCAGGGCCATCAACTGTGCGGCGTGCGCATCCGCTAACAAACGTAAGTTTTGATAGCGGGAGTTCAATAACTCCCAAGCCGTGTCGTACTGGTCGTCCTCCACCCGGAGGTGCTGGATGAGCGACCGCGCTTCATCCTCCAGAGTGGAGAGGAGGTAGGCCATCTTCTGGGCCTTCGACAAATCCTGTCGTGCTACGACCAGGGACTCAAACATATTTTTATATGCCACCCACTCCTCCATCCTACCCCCAAAGTGGGACAGCTGAAGGGTGGGGAGCCGACCAGTAACCGCTGGTCCTTCCTGTCTAACAGGTGTGCGAGGGGCTGGTCCGCCAGCCTGTCTCGCCCTTATTGCGGCCGCCGCCTCCACGATGTCATCGTGCAGACTCAGGATCTGGTCCAGGTCCGCCACGTGACCTGCGTAGACCTCCGGGGTAAGGTCGGCTTCGGTAAGCGCCGCCATGGCCGCTTCCGCGTTGTTCAATCGTGAGCGGAGCTGATCCGCTCTTTCCAGTATAGCGGCCTCCCTGTCCTTCCGGGACAGGAGTCCACCGGCCGTCACAAACCATCTCAATTCGTTGGCGAGTGTCGCCCTAGCATTGGAGGCCCTCGCCATCGCGTCAAGTCACAAACAAACAAACAAATAAGAAAAGATAAAAAAGGTAAATAAAGAACAAGATCAAGCAACAACACGAAAAACCGCGGTAGGTATGAGAATGGCACAAACCCAGAACGCACGGTACAAACCGCAAACAAATACAAAAAAGGTTACAAATATTCTTATACAAACAAACTAAGAAAAATCTAATAATTTTTACAAACAATTAATTATTTTTTACAAACGAACAAATAGAGGGTAGATAAACTACGCTCTGCTACCAGAAAATGTGCAGAACAACTACGCTCTGCTGCCAGAAAATGTGCGCAGAGAATCCGGACAAACGAAGTGGCGGGAAGAATTCTGTACCGGAACTTTACCGGAAAAAACCACCGGTAAAAATAAGTACCGGGAAAAAATCTCCACGCGGCACCACGTCTGTCCGACTAACCTAACCTAACCTATACGCAGTCTGCTACCACTATAGCTTATAAAGGGAGCTATAGGGCCCTATATAATAACCTAACTTAATAACTACAACCACCCACAAACCCAAGGGTCACTTACCAAACTTAATCTTCTGCTCTTCGGATCCAATCTTGAGTGTCTTCGGAAAGGGGGAATGCGGTCCCTAAACACCAAACCTACCCCGAGATCTCAATTCCCCAGAACAAACAAATAGATTTCTTCCCGAAGTTGGCTCGGCAACAGATGTCGGCGTCCCCAGGCAGCCACGTTTCGCATCTCACAAGAAACAGTCACAATAACAGGGTTTTTCACCAACACGAACGTTCAATAGTTATTTAACAAAAGGAAGCTCACAATTATAACTCAAATCAGTTATTACAAACAAAATTAACGCCACGCCGCGCGACTTCAAAATGCAACAACCCAAGATGGTGGCTATATCACCGCGATATTTCCTGCGACACGGCCTCGTGTGCGCGCGTTCAAAGGACCACTGAATGTCGACGGCCGGAAGCCGTCCGCGCAATGTTGCCAGGAGGCAAACGCAATGGCCACACGTAAAGCCAGCCATACACGGCGCTGCCACCATGCGACAGTGCACAGAGCTTATAAGCATCAACAATTTTTATTACAAACAAATGGGTAATGCCGCCGATCCTCGGCTTATAGTAAGAAGTGTCATATAGGTAGGTATATGGGTATAGATGTATATATATTTGAATCTGCTAAGGGAAGCCGGTAGGAATCGTGTTCTAAGGAGGCTTCGCCACTGATTGACGGTAATACCCGTGAAGACTTTAAAAATATATTTTAAAAGTGATACATTACGTCTCACTTCTAAACTATTATTATACTACGACGTTGCTTCCTCGATATTTAATCAAATTCACTAAGCAGCTCGCTCTGCTATGTACTAGGCATGACACAATTTTAAGAGATCTGAGAATAAAATAAAATAAAATAAAAGAAAATTAGTCCAGACATCCTATTTTCGCCCCACCGTTATTTACATCACTGGCCGCCGCGCGGCACCTCTTCATTTCGCTTTTTGTGTGCGGGCATGGCAACACACACACTACAACAATATTTTTATTTTTTATTTTCTTTTTATTCCAAGTATCTGGAATATCTTAAAATTAATTTATAACTTCAGTGTCAGTGGAAAATAACGTACTTTAAGTTCATTACACTCGTAAACAACGAAAAAATGTAAGTATTTTTTCATTACCTGAATATCTGGTTTGAATATTAACTATCTTCTTCTTCTTCTCTCAGCCGAAAGACGTCCACTGCTGGACAAAGGCCTCCCAAGGATTTCCACAACGACCGGTCCTGCGCTGCCCGCATCCATGCGCAACCCGCGACCTTCACCAGGTCGTCGGTCCACCGAGTGGGAGGCCTGCCAACACTACGTTTTCCGGTTCGTGGTCGCCACTCGAGAACTTTTCTGCCCCAACGGCTATCTGTTCTGCGAGCTATGTGCCCCGCCCACTGCCACTTAAGTTTGGCGATTCTGCGGGCTATATCGGTTACTTTAGTTCTCCTACGGATCTCCTCATTTCTGATTCGATCACGCAAGGAAACTCCGAGCATAGCGCGCTCCATCGCCCTTTGGGTGACCTTGAGCCTTCTTATGAGGCCCATAATAAGCGACCACGTCTCTGTTCCGTATGTCATCACTGGCAACACACACTGGTCAAAGACCTTAGTCTTGAGACACTGCGGTATTTTGGACGAGAAGATATCGCGAAGCTTCCCGAACGCTGCCCAGCCGAGTTGGATTCGACGGTTGACCTCTTTCTCGAAGTTGGACTTACCTTCCTGTACTTGAATCCCTTCCTAAATCCCAGCCTTTCCCATCCTATCCCATCTCCCCTATCCCACTGTGGTACTCTGTGGGCAAGTACTGCGGGCCCTACATCACAACCATACGTTGATGGGGGTATCCTACCAGCGTGCCCACCCGCGTGTTTTTGCCGTGCGCGGGGACCCGTACGGACGGATGAAGGAGTCCTGGTGGTTGAGCCAAAGGGACTGCGGCAACACGCCACTTTGGCCCGGATTTCGTCTTACACGGGCGGTTCCTGCCTAACCAGCAGTGAACCAACCGGCTGTCACGTCCGTCCCTCTGACGACGTCCGGTGAGTACTCCAAAGGAGTGCGGCCTGCAGTCGAGGGTGGCTTCGGTGCGCGTGTTCGCGCTGTTCGCGCGGCCGTAACCGCCTGGGTTGGTCTCGTAGGTTGCCCCGGAGGAGTACTATACCCCTTAATAGCCCTGGTGTCTAGCAGACATCCCCATTTTGCGGGCTCCGTGGAGGGTGGGGAGTTAAGGGGGCGAAATATAAAAACTTTATTATGGCCTGTAACAATAATATGTTCCAGATATTACACGGCGCTAATGATGAGATAGAAGAGGAGAGACAGGGTGAACGCGGGCTGGCTGATAGCCGCACGCAAACGCCAATTGCTCGAGGTGAACGGACTGTAGGCGGTGGTGAAACCCTGTCTGGTCCGTTCACTGAGGCTAATAGGTATACCCAGATGCGAGCGATGGCTGACGCGACTGAGCGTGTGGCCTCCCCTGATCTTGGCCCTCCAGGCCATGGCTTACAAGCCTGCCAGGAGCGGACTGGTGATGGAGGGACCCTCGTGAGGACGCGGTGGCTGGAAGTAGCACTGGGTCGGAATGGCGCACGAAGCGGGGCAAGAGGCTTTGCGGGTCCGTCAAGCGTCGCATGCGCAAGCTTAGAAGGGAGGAGGCTGTGGAGGCGTCTGCGGCCAAGAGGGACCGGGAGGTCAGCGACGAGGTCGCCGAGGCGGCGGCTGGAGCTAAGAAGGCGAGGCTGGACACAGCTGCGCCTTACAGTACGGCTGCAGCTGCCATTCGGATGGCAATCGTCCCTGAAGGCTTCCCGGCCAAGCAGTTTACGTGCAACGGGTGGACGGCCTTTGCCCCCGATTGTTCAAAAAGATGATGGCTGACCTGGACTATGTTCCGATGGTCGACCTCAAGGGTGTCGTCGCTGGAGCCATGCACCTCTCCTGCTATGCAGAGACGGATGTCGAGTGGATCCGCAACGCCATAAGAGGTGAGAAATTTGAGGGTATGGATGTCAAGTTACTCCACGCAAAGGATCTGCCCAAGCCCGTCAAGATGGCCTGGAAGACGAAGAACATTGCCCTAACGGAGAGCTCAATGGAACTTCGGTACCTCCAAAGGATCCATCCATCTCTGAAGACGGATGAATGGAAGGTCGTGGACACATTGGTGGAGAGGGAGCACGTCAGGCGTGTTGTGCTCGTCGACCAAGTCTCCGCGGACTACATTAAGGCTCGTGGGTACAGACTCAAGAACTGCCTGAGCACCGACATCTTCAAGGTCCTTGACGATGCCGTTGCTCCGGCGGAGGGTGAGGCTACTGCGTCCACGGGTCGGGATGGCGAAGATTCGCTGGGACGGGACGGAGATCGGAATGCGCCCAAGCCACCGCTGCCACAGACGCGACCACTGGCTCTGGGGCCGGCAGGAACGCTGGAGGCTGGACGGCCACTGCGGGCTGAGCCGACTCCGTCAGTGGCTGCGCCTGGAGGTAGAGGAGCGGCGGCTACCCTCCGGCCACTGGACCTGCGCAGGCAGCACGCCGTAGGGCGGTCGCGCACACCGTCACCTGGCCTGGTGACCACTGGACCACCGGCGAGGCCCCCGATGTCGGTCTCGCCACTTGTGGATGCGGCCGAGCAGCTGGCGCTGTCGCCGGCCACGTCCGGGCCCGTGGACCTAGGCCTGCTGGCATCATCGCCGCGGGACGTGGAAGAGGAGGAGTTCTTGGACTCGAAAAGGAACTGTCGGTACGCCGACACCACTAGGCCTCAATATGGGGGTTTTAAGGTGCGTACAAATAAATTTACACCACTGTAAGGCAGCCGTGGCTATATTAGCAAGAGAGCTACGGCTGAATAAGTATGATATTGCTCTTATTCAAGAACCTTATCTATATAATGGCCAAATTAAAGGCTTTGGTAGTCTGAACAGTCGAATCTTCACTTACTGCACTACTAATGATGCGAGAACATGCATTTATATCAGGGATGGTATAAATGCAATGGTACTCAATTCTTTATGTTACAGGGACCTGACGGCAGTCAAGGTCCAGTTAGGGCAGAGCAGGCAGTGGTCATGGCCGCAGCCTACCTGCATTACGAAAGGAAGGATCCAGTTTCACCGGAGCTGTTGGCACTTGTGCAGCACACGACGGAGAAGAAGCTGGACCTCGTGATTGGGTGTGACGCTAATGCCCACAATCTCTTGTGGGGCAGCACGGACATCAATGAGAGTGTGGCGAGTCGATCGCCACCCGAAATCGCTCCGCTTATGTACATTGCGGCAAGCCTCAACATGATCACGCGCTGATTGCGTGGACACCGCGCCCATGACGACAGCCGCTGCTGCGCGCCGCCAGTCGCCCGAAACCACTGTGACACTACACACGTATCGCGCGCTCCGCGAATTGCCTACGCGTTCTTCTCGAACGATCTTTGTGTGCTACCTAATATCTATTTCTGTGACTTTTAGTGCCGTGCAATTAATATAGTACATGTAAATTTGCTAGTGCAATAAATTCTATCATCTTCTATCTTCTTTCACTTCGTGCCGCCTTCATCTTCATCATCATCATCTTTTCTTCATCTCTGCTGCTTACCTCTGCTTCACATCACTGCTGTTCTTGCTGCACTCCACTTCGACTGCTGCTTTGCTGTTGGGAAGTATAGAAACCTACCGGTAACGTACATTCCACACTGGTGACCCTCGACTTTGAACAAAGAAGAAACTTCTGTCTTCGCGCCTTCTGGATTATTCTACAGCTAGAAGATCCTACGAATTGCAGTACGAAGAATTATAGTGCATTAATAAAAATTCTAGATAGAATTATATTACCCACTTGCAGTTAGTAAAAAGAGGGTGTGGTCCTGTTCATAAGCGGTGAGCGATTTTTTATTTTTATCATGCCTGGGACAGAAAATGTGGTAAAAGTCGACGAAGTGTTACGAGTAGGTGTTCGAGTACCTCCATTTTGGCCAGAGGAACCTGCCCTTTGGTTCGCTCAGGTGGAAAGCCAATTTGTTCTGTCCAGAATAACTACAGATGAGACCAAGTTCTGTTATTTAGTAGCACAGTTAGATCACCAATATGCCGCTGAAGTTAAGGATGTGATTACTAACCCACCCGAGACAGACAAATATGTCAAACTTAAAACAGAGCTCATCAAGCGATTATCTGCATCGAAAGAGAAACGCATTAAACAATTAATAATGCACGAAGAGCTGGGCGATAGGAAGCCGTCACAGTTCCTGCGTTATCTAGAAGGTCTGGCAGGCCCATCAGTTCCAAGGGATTTTCTGTCTACGCTGTGGTCTAATCGGTTGCCGCAGTCTATTCAAACTGTAATTGCTTCACAGAGTGACCTTCCACTAGAAAAGTTAGCAGAATTAGCAGACAAAGTGTACGAGATTGCTCCCTCAACCCCTCAAGTGGCTAGCACGTCTACTGCAGCACCAGCGTCGTCATATGAAGACTTAGCTAAGCAAGTTTTTGAACTAACAAGGCAAGTAGCTAGTCTCACCTCACACCTGGAGAATAACGGCCGCTCACGCTCAAATACTCGCAGGTACAATCGCTCTCGTAGTCGTTCTAGGCCTAAACAACCACCACCTGACCACCCGCATTGCTTCTACCATTTCACCTATGGAGCAAAAGCGAAGAAATGCAAGAGTCCGTGCAGCTTCTCGGCGGAAAACTCCCAGGGCAGTCGGAAGTAGCGGCCTATGACTGCCCATCACCACCAACTACAGGCCGTCTTTTTGTCACCGACCGTGTTACGAAGATGCAATTCCTGGTAGATACTGGTTCCGACTTGAGTGTCTTCCCACGGTCTGCAGTCAAGACGCCCTGCACTCAGTCCAAATATGACCTCATCGCGGCGAATGGCAGTATTATTCATACCTACGGTCCCGCACAGCTGCATCTCAATCTTGGTCTTAGGCGTGTCTTCACTTGGAACTTCACCATAGCTGACGTGACGAAACCCATTATTGGCGTGGACCTTCTCTGCCATTACAATCTGGTGGTTGACTGCAGGAACCAGCGGTTAATTGATGGTACTACGACGCTTCACGTTGCTGCAATTTCGGAGATGGCAGGTAGTGACGACATTGCTTCTGTTAAAGCCGTCTCAGGTGAATCCGAATTTCACCACATCCTGAGAGAGTTCCCGGAGATAACACGGCCAGCTGGAGTGCATTCTCCTCCTAAGCACAACACACTGCACTTCATACGGACTACATCAGGACCTCCAGTGTCATGTAAGCCTCGACGTCTTGATCCAGCTCGATTACAAGTTGCCAAGAAGGAGTTCGAAGACATGCTCAACAGTGGCATCGCTCGTCGTTCTGAGAGCCCTTGGTCTTCAGCGCTGCACATGGTTCGCAAGAAGGACGACGGATGGAGACCGTGTGGGGACTATCGAGCTCTGAACGCTCGCACCATACCCGATCGTTACCCCATACGTCATATCCACGACTTCTCCCATCAACTTTCTGGCTGTACCGTCTTCTCCACCGTGGACTTAGTGAAGGCCACTACCACCAGATCGCCGTAAACCCTGCTGATATCCCGAAAACAGCGATCACAACCCCTTTTGGTCTCTTTGAATTCCCCTTCATGACCTTTGGTCTGCGGAATGCTGCTCAGACATTCCAGCGATTCTTGGATGAAGTCATTTTAGGCCTTGACTTCTGTTATGGCTACGTGGACGACATTTTGATATTCTCCTCCTCCGCTGAGCAGCACCGCACCCCACCTACGTCTATTATTCGAACGACTGAAGCAGTACGGCATCTTGGTCAACACTTCTAAATGCCATCTTGGACAGGAAGAGGTCACTTTCCTGGGATACTCTGTCTCAGCTGCTGGCACGAAACCCCTCGCGAGCAAAGTTCAAGCCATTCAGGAGTATAAGGTACCTAAGACTGTAAAAGAGCTTCGACGATTTTTGGGCATGCTGAACTTTTACCGTCGCTTCGTTCGCAACGCTGCTCAACTTCAAGCACCACTGCATGCAATCTTGTCGGGTCCGAAGGTGAAGGGTTCGCACCCAGTCAACATGACGCCGGAACTTCTCAAAGCTTTTGAGGACTGTAAGGTTTCCTGTCAAATGCCACCTTACTTGCTCACCCAGACCCTTCTGCTGAGCTTGCTATAATGACGGACGCGTCAGACTTAGCCGTTGGAGCGGTTTTACAGCAACGGAAGGACAAGGAGTGGCAACCTTTGGCGTTTTTCTCGCACAAGCTGACATCTTCGCAGAGAAAATACAGTCCCTACGATCGCGAGCTACTGGCTGTATATGAAGCTATAAAGTATTTTCGTCATATGGTCGAGGCGAGGACATTTGCAGTATTTACGGATCATAAGCCACTTACCTTTGCGTTTGCAACGAACAGGGATCAATGCTCACCTCGTCAGTTCAGGTATCTCGACTACATTAGCCAATTTACTACCGACTTACGCTACATACCTGGACCAGAAAACGTCGTTGCCGATGCACTCTCACGCTTGGACGAGATTAGCATAGCCATCGATTACGAAGATCTTGCACGATCCCAGGAAGACGATTCTGAGCTGCAAGACCTACTGCGTCATGGATCCTCGCTGAACCTGAAAAAGATTAGAACCGGGAATTGTGACTCACCAATTTTCTGCGACACATCCGTGCAACCACCTCGACCATACATCACTCCAAGGTTCAGGAAGCAAGCTTTCAACATGGTGCACAACTGGAGTCACCCCGGAAGCTCAGCTACTGTCCGACTGGTCGCGCAAAAATTTGTGTGGCCAGGGATACGGAAAGACTGTAGAGAGTGGTCAAGGCAATGTTTAAATTGTCAAAAGAGCAAAATCACCCGTCACACTCACTCTCCTCTTTCCTCGTTCCTAACCCCTTCCGCGAGGTTTTCCCATATCCACCTAGACCTCGTGGGCCCCTTAACTCTGTCTTGCGGTTACAGATACTGCCTCACTGTCATCGATAAGATTCACTCGATGGCCTGAGGTGATTCCTCTGCAAGACATCACAGCAGAGACCTGCGCAGCTGCCCTCGTGTCCGGCTGGATAGCCCGCTTCGGTTGTCCGCAGCGCGTCACCACTGACCGTGGTCGTCAGTTTGAGAGCCACCTTTTCAACGCTCTCACCACCTTGATCGGCGCGCGTCACCTGCGAACTACAGCATACCACCCAGCTGCGAACGGCATCATCGAACGTCTGCATCGTCAGCTCAAGGCAGCCTTAATGTGCCATGACTCTTCTCAGTGGACCGAATCTCTTCCACTAGTGCTCCTCGGGATACGAAGTTCCTGGAAAGAAGACCTGCAAGCCAGCCCCGCCGAACTCGTATACGGCGAACCCCTTCAACTGCCTGGTCAGTTTCTTTCTCCCAACCTCGACTACACTACTTCTGACATTACTCAGTATGTCACACGACTTCGAGCCTTTATGGCTAAGCTATCCCCAAAACCTACAACTTGGCATAGTTCAGCCCCATTCTACATACCTCGAGATCTACATTCCTCATCTCATGTCTTCCTTCGTCAAGACCATGTTCGTGCATCACTCGAACCACCCTATGCTGGCCCCTTTAAAGTCTTGGAGAAGAAGGAGAAGTATTTCACGATCGACATTAAAGGGAAACCCAACAACGTGACCATCGACAGACTGAAACCCGCATATCTATTCCGAGAGGTACATGTTCCTGCTTCCTAACATAACTTCAGATGAGGGACGTAAGGAAGAAGAAAGGAAAACACGCAGCGGTAGAAGAGTAAGGCTACCAGACTTTTATCGACCGTAGTCACGGTCTGGCCGGGGAGAGATGTGGCGAGTCGATCGCCACCCGAAATCGCTCCGCTTATGTACATTGCGGCAAGCCTCAACATGATCACGCGCTGATTGCGTGGACACCGCGCCCATGACGACAGCCGCTGCTGCGCCGCCAGTCGCCCGAAACCACTGTGACACTACACACGTATCGCGCGCTCCGCGAATTGCCTACGCGTTCTTCTCGAACGATCTTTGTGTGCTACCTAATATCTATTTCTGTGACTTTTTAGTGCCGTGCAATTAATATAGTACATGTAAATTTGCTAGTGCAATAAATTCTATCATCTTCTATCTTCTTTCACTTCGTGCCGCCTTCATCTTCATCATCATCATCTTTTCTTCATCTCTGCTGCTTACCTCTGCTTCACATCACTGCTGTTCTTGCTGCACTCCACTTCGACTGCTGCTTTGCTGTTGGGAAGTATAGAAACCTACCGGTAACGTACATTCCACAAGAGAGGAGAGAAGTTGGCTGAGTATCTGGTGAGTTCTCCCTTGCTGATTCTCAATAAAGGTAATAAACCTACCTTCTTCAATTCCGCGAGAAGAGAGGTCATCGATATTACATTGGCCTGTAAAAAGGCATATGGTAAGGTAGATAATTGGCATGTGTCAGATGAGATCTCGATATCGGATCACAACTACATATGCTTTAGGTACAGATGTGGTAACTTAAAATCAGACACTGTTCCGAAAAGGAACCCCAGACACACAGACTGGGTAACCTACAGAGAAGTGCTCAAAGCAGAGCTAGGAGCTCCGGAATCTAAGTTGAACTCCATTATCGACCTAGAGCTGGAAGCAGACCGTATAGCAGATTGCATAAAACAGGCATGGATATCAAGCTGTCCTAAGCGAAAACCTCGGAACCAAAAGGAACCCTGGTGGACGCCAGAAGTGGCAAGAATGCGACAGGAAACAAGGAAGCTCTTCAACGAAGCTAAAGCTAAGAAGGACTTCAGCGAGTACCATAAGGCCCTCACCGAATACGGGAAAACGGTTCGCAGGGCAAGGTGGACAGGATGGAAACGACAATGCGACTCCATCGGTTCATTACCTGAAGGAATGAGATTAGCTAAAGCTGTATCCGTCACCAAGGCTAACCCGTTGTCAACTGTCAAGGACAACAGTGGCGTGCAAACAGAAACCGGCAAGGAGACACTAAAGGTGATGTATGAAACTCACTTCCCAGGTTGTATAGAGACAACAGTCGATCAACAAGATCTTAACTGCCTGAAGTCCTGGGAGGCTAGAACCTTCAAACGGGACTGGGAAGAGGCGAAGAAAGTGGTGGATGACCGTAAACTGGGATGGGCAGTAGGAACGTTGCAACCCTTCAAGGCACCTGGCCCAGACGGCATCTACCCTATATTCTTGCAACAAGGAATTTCCATACTCGGTCCACATCTATGTAGACTATTCAGGGCCTGCATAGCATTTGGGCATATACCCAGAGCATGGAATTTAGTTAAAGTTACGTTTATTCCAAAACCAGGAAAAGCGACATACGAAGAGGCCAAGTCATACAGGCCAATAAGTCTTCAGTCATTCTTGCTAAAGACACTGGAGAAGATGGTGGACAGATATATAAGAGACGGTCCGCTTAAGAGGTATCCACTTCATAAAATGCAATGTGCCTATCAGCCTGGCAAATCCACGGAGACTGCTCTTCATTATGTGGTAAGTCAGGCTGAAAAGGCGCTTGAGAATAGGGGAAGTATGTCTGGGTGCCTTTCTGGATGTTGAAGGAGCATTTGACCGGACTACTTTTAACTCGATCTGCAAGGCAGCAATGGAACACGGCATTCCAAACACACTCTGCAGATGGATGGAGAATATGCTCAAAGGCAGAATAATAATATCTGAGCACATGGGAGAAAAGCTGTCAGCAATAACAACCAAAGGGTGCCCACAGGGAGGGGTACTTTCGCCGACCCTGTGGAGTCTAGTTATAGATTCCCTGATAGCATCTTCTGAACAGAGGTCCGACTATAGCAGTCGGATATGCGGATGACATTGTCATCCTGGTTAATGGGAAAGTTCCTGATACGGTAAAAGGGATAATGAATAAGGCCCTGCGGGAGGTTCAAGAGTGGTGCACCGCGAACCACCTGAATATAAACCCGAGTAAAACCATCATTGTTCCTTTTACAAGACTTCGCAAACTCAAAGGACTTGAGAACCTCAAGATGAACGGCACAGAGCTACAATTGTCCAAGGAGGTAAAATATCTGGGAGTCACACTAGATAAAGAACTGACTTGGAATGCTCATGTTAATAATATAATAACTAAGGCCATAAGGGTATTTGGTATGTGCCGAAACACCTATGGCAAAACATGGGGCCTCAAACCGTACATTGTACGTTGGCTGTATGAAATGATGATTAGACCAATATTGACCTATGGAGCACTAGTATGGTGGCCGAAGGTCGAACAGGTGACGTGTAAGGATGCCCTTAGGAAACTGCAACGAATAGCCTGCTGTGCAATCTCCGGGGCGTTTTCCACGACACCGACAGCGGCCTTGGAAGTAATACTCGGACTGCCACCGCTACACCTGCATATCAAAGGCGAAGCCTGTAAAGCCCTTTACAGACTATCTGTATCTAAATTGTGGAACAGGCATGCGCCAAGGACTAGACATCTACTACTGGAGGTACCACAGAATCTCGAAAGGATGTTACACATGGGCAGTGATAAGATTCTCCCTAAGTATAACTTCAAAAGACATTATAAGACATATATCCCAACAAGGGATGAATGGAAAGGAGAATTTAAACCTCCAAGAGAAAGACTGCCTAATCTGGTACACGGATGGATCCAAAACCAACCAAGGAACAGGAGCAGGCATCTTTTCGACAGACAGACAACTGTATCAGAGCATGGGACAACTCTCGACCGTCTTTCAGGCGGAGGTGTATGCAATCACTGTCTGTGCTAAATTGAATCTAGAGGAAGGACAAAGAAAATCGCACGATTTACATCCTTAGCGACAGCCAATCTGCACTCGCTGCCCTCGACTCCGGTAGGGTTGGCTCTGGACTGGTCTATGACTGCATAAGGTCCCTAAATAATCTAGGCAGGCACAACAGACTTAGGCTGGTTTGGGTGCCGGGTCATATTGGGGTTGAGGGGAACGAGAATGCAGATGAGTTGGCAAGGAAGGGTTCAAGTGAGACTTTAATAGGACCTGAACCCTTTGTTGGGCTGTCATATGGGATGGTAACCACGGCAATTAATGCATATGTCAAAGACAGACACAGGTCCGAATGGAATGCACAGGATGGACTTACACACTCAAAGGCAATGCTTGGTGAAGGCAACACCAGGTGGCTCAAAGAGATCTGCAAGTATAGCAGAATACAGACAAGAATTCTAGCTGGGGCCTTGACTGGACACTTTGAAAATCGCAGTCACCTCTACAAATTAAAACTTGTCAACAGCCCTCTGTGCAGGGCCTGTGCAGAAGCAGAGGAGTCCATGAAACACATTTTGTGTTATTGTGACTCGTTGGCAAACAAGCGACTGGACCTCCTAGGATCAGCATATCCGGCCCTGGAGGACTATAGGCACTTCGCAACAGGTGATATTCTGAAGGTAATGCAGTCCTTCTTCAGAATTCCCGATGCGGGTGAGTAAGGCATTGGGGTAAGTACAAAAAAAACCCAAGGTTTGAAGTACTTCCGGACCTCGGACCCCGCGTGTTAAGATAAGATAAGATACCTAACTGAACTGTTTGTCCCAGGTATACATAATTGTCAACAACTTCGAGTGTAGAGTCTCCAACCTTTAGAGGAGTGGGTGCGACACGGATATTAGACATGATTTTCGTCTTATCCATGTTCATTTTTACCCGAACTGTGCAGAGCAACTACGCTCTGCTGCCAGAAAATGTGCAGAGCAACTACGCTCTGCTGCCAGAAAATGTGCGCAGAGCGACTCCGGACAAACGAAGCGGCGGGAAGAATTCTGTACCGGAACTTCACCGGGAAAAAACCACCGGTAAAAAAATAAGTACCGGGAAGAAATCTCCACGCGGCACCACGTTTGCCCGACTAAAACCTAAATAACTTAACGCAGTCTGCTACCACCGTAGCTTATGAAGGGAGCTACAGGGCCCTATATGATAACCTAACCTATAAATTAATTACACTTAAAAAACACTTACCAAGCTAAATCTTCTTTCTCTTCGGATCCAAACTTGAGTATCTTCGGGAAGGGGGAATTCCTAATCACCCTACCTAACCCTTGAGATCTCAATTCCCCAGGACAAATAAATAGATTTCTTCCCGTAGTTTCACTCGGGAACAGCCAGATGTGAACCGCCAGCCACGTTTCACCTCTCACAAGAAAAAGTCACCATGACGGGTACACAAACACAAAGTTCAATAGTTATTTAACAAACAGGAAATTCACAAACACAACTCAAGCTAATTAGCAATCAAAGAACGCGGAACCTCTCGCGTATTAAAAATCAAACCGATATCGCATAGGGCAATGCAATGGCGGCCGTCCGCGCGACGCCATCCACGCTAGCAGTGTGAAAACCCCGAACGCCCTCTGGCGGCAGCAACAGGAAACGCCTGCGTTTAGTTTTACCCAATATATTACAAACATCCCCCCGTCCCGGTCTGAGAAGCAGACCGCTAGCTTACTCTACGGGAAGGCGGGCGAGAGAGGTCACACACTCTCCTTAAAATCGAACCGTCGACCAACACCTCAGCCACACGCGGAGTGCCATCTCCGCCAAGAATCAAACGTAATATGCGAGCTCGTCGCCAAAGCAATGAGGGCAAATTTGCCTCTTTTAACAATACTAAATCACCCTCCCTGGGAGGCTCAGTCCTGTCTGTCCACTTCACTCTTTGCTGCAGCAAATGCAAATATTCAAGCGACCAGCGACGCCAAAAGTCCTGGCTCATTTGCTGCAACATTTGAAAACGCGACAACCGATATACGCGTTCATCCTTCCACGGGTATTCGGGCAGGGGCATTCAACGGCCCTCCCACCAAAAAATGACCAGGGGTGAGAGCTTCCAAGTCATTTGGATCTGGAGATAGCGGACAGAGAGGACGAGAGTTGAGGACCGCCTCAACTTTACAAAACACTGTGGCCAGCTCTTCAAAAGTTAGAGCCGTTTCTCCGATAATGCGGCGGAGGTGGGTCTTTGCGGATTTCACAGCCGCTTCAAAAATCCCTCCCCCATGGGGGCAACTTGGGGGACTAAACTTCCAGGTTATTCCCCTTTGGGCAGCAATTTGACTTAAACTAGTACAATTTTTATCAATAAACACAGAAACATCCTTAAGATAATTTACAGTTCCTTTATAGTTTGTGCCATTGTCAGACCTAATAAGGGAAGGTAGACCTCGACGCGAAACAAAGCGATCCAACGCGGCGACGAAGGCCTCCGTAGTCAGAGCCAATACCACCTCCAAATGGACAGCCTTGGTGGCCAAACAAACAAATACACACAAATAGCCCTTTACAATACGGGCATTACGAAAGGGAGAAGCCTTGATCGAAAAGGGACCGGCAAAATCGGTTCCAACGCCGTCAAACGGCCTCGAAGGTCGGATTCGATCAGCGGGCAAATCACCCATCTGTGGTTGCATCGTGGATGCCTTCAACCTGTAACATGCAATACATCGAAACAGGACACTACGGATTGCTCTTCGGGCAGACAAAATCCAAAATTCGCGTTGCAAAATAGCCAACAAAGCATTGCACCCAGCATGGGCGTTACGAATGTGTCGATCAGACACCAAAAGCTGCACCAAGGGTCCGCCCTTGGGCAACAACGAAGAGGATGGCGAGTCTCATATGGAAGATCCGCCTTCCGGAGCCTGCCTCCAACCCGAAGAAGCCCATCCGAGTCGATGTACGGGTTCAAACGAGCGACCGCGCCCTTCAACTTAGCGCGTCCGTCGCGCAAAGTACGAAGCTCTGACTCAAACCGTCCGGTCTGCACGACACGGACCCAATGCAACAATGCGCTCCGGCGCTCTTCTGCATCTGCAATCGGCTCCAACCGCTTTGCCTGTGGGTTTCTACAATTATGTATGAAACGCTTAATCCAACTGGTAACACCCAGAAGCTTATCCAAGCTGCTATACCGAGCAAGTAGCCAATCCGGCTCCGACGTCGTCTCAGCGACTACAGCATGTACACGAAGCCCAGTCAAATTCAAAGAAGGAACATCTGTCTGACAGACAGGCAAAGAAGTTTCTGATCCCATCAGCCACTCTGGACCCCACCAGAGCGGGTGTGACACCAATTCTGGTGCCGTACAACCTCGGGAGGCACAGTCCGCTGGGTTAAGCTCTCCCGGCACATGTCTCCATGTTATATCAATTCCGATATTCTGGATTTGGGAAACCCGATTTCCCACAAAAACCTCCAAGGTATGTGGGGCCGCGCGCAACCATGCAAGCGCGACCTGGCTATCCGACCAGGCGAAGATGTCCCGTATCTCGACCGTGGCCGCCAGCTCACATGCAACGTGATGCAACAATTTAGAGAGAAGGTGAGCTCCACTCAACTCAAGCTTGGGAATAGTCAGCCTAGTCCTGATGGGGGCGACCTTGCTCTTCCCTAACAAAAGCGAGACATTGACCCGGCCATCGGCGTCAACTGTCCGCATATAGACTGACGCGGCGTAGCCTCGCTCCGACGCGTCACAAAAGCCATGCAGGCTGGCTCGATATTTCCCGGGGGCAATATTCGACGAGGCAAGGCAATCCGATTGACTTCCTTAATCGATGAAAACAACTCGAGCCAATCATCCAATGGAGAGCCAAACAGCGGCTCGTCCCACGAGACGCCCAAAGTCCAAAGTCTCTGAAGAAGACACTTTGCAGAGAATATCACTGGACTGATCCAACCGCTTGGATCAAACATACGAGCTATTACGGACAACACCGTTCTCTTAGTCCAGACTTTTGGTACTTCCAAGTCCACTTGGAATGTGAAAATATCGGTTAGCGGCTGGTACTGCATGCCCAGCACCGCTATCCTGTTGGGATCATCCACATCCTCAAACAGGTGAGGGTTCTGTTGGTGATCCTCCGGGATCCCTTCTAGAACTTTAGGCTCATTAGACAACCACTTACGTAGCTCGTAGCCACCTGTCTTCAATATTTCAATCAATTCATCCCGCAGTAGGAGGGCCTCCTCAATACTTTGGGCTCCGGTGCACACGTCATCAACATACAAGTCACGTGACAGCACGGAAGCCCCACGGGGAAAGCGGATCCGTTCCCGCTCTGCCAATTCAAGCAATGATCTGATGGCGATATAGGGACTAGATTTCAAACCATAGGTGTTTGTATTGAGTTCATACACCGTCACAGGATCCTCAGGGCGCTCACGCCAGAGTATCAACTGGAATCGCCTGTCCTCAGGATGTATGACTGTCTGGCGGAACATCATCCGGATGTCCGCGCCAAAAACCACTTGATGTCTTCTAAAGTTCAAGATGATGTCAATTATGTCCCTATGCAATTTGGGACCTGAATGCAAACATAGATTCAACGAAACTCCGTTCGAAGTGGGTGCGGACCCATCAAAGACAGTCCGCAACTTGCCCGTTGAGGCCTTCACCACCGCGTGGTGGGGCAAAAAATAATGCTCAGTTGAGCTCCAATCAACTCGAGCCGGAGACATGTGACCCAAATCCTCGTACTCGCGCATAAATTCAATATATTTATCGCGAAGTACGTGGTCACGCTGCATACGTCGCTCCATGGACAGCAGTCGTTTCTCCGCAAGCGCCCTACTTTGCCCTAGGCTAGGACGAGAGGCAACAAAAGGTAACCTAGTTACAAACCGACCGGAGGGCAACCTCTCCGTGGTTGATCGAAAAAGGGCTTCGCACTCAGCGTGTTCCGGATCCATCCTGGAACTCATAGGTGGCTCCTCCACCTCCCAAAACCTTTGCATGGTCTTGGCCAAGGACGCAGATGCGACAACCGGTGGCTCCTCCGCGGTGCCATTATCAAACACAGGGCCCATCAGGGCAAAACCAAAAATCGTAGACACTGCCATCAGTGAAGACGAACCCAGAGCCTTCTGTGTACCCAACAAAATCCAACCCAATACGTCCGAGCCCAGGAGCAAGTCCACTGGGCCGGGATGAAAGACAAAGGGGTCGGCCAAATCCAGACCCGAAACCAAAGACAACACACCCGGCGGTATGTCTGTCGAGGGGTGCCAACCCGCAATGGTATCCATTACCATAGCCGAAGTCGTGATCCTCATTGTGGAGGACTTCAGCGAAGAAAAGGTGACAAGTGTCTGGCCCGTCAGACACTTCACTTGTATGCCACCAACTCCAAGAAGTGGCACAGGCGAGTCTTCCACGACTAAACCTAACTGGCGTGCCACTCGAGTGGTAACCAAACTGCTTTGAGCCCCTGAGTCCAACAGAGCTCTCAAATTAATGGCTTCCCCCACGACCCCATACGCGGACCACCGCGGTAGGGAGCAGAACCGTCCGCGGCTCTGTCCCAGCAAGGGAGCAAGCTAGTTACGGGCTCCCCACTCTCTCCAAACCAGGGGCGCGCCACTGACCCGGATAATATGGCGGGCGAGTGCACATCCCCATCTGAGGGGGCATAACCCGCGGCCCGGCCATACATATGGTACGGCGGGTGGTACTCCAGCCGTGGGTACTCGTGCAGCGGCGGAGAAAACCGCTGCGGCTGCATGTGTTGGGCATTGGTAACCCGCGTGGAGGGGTGTCCCCACTCACGTCCGATCTAGGGCCCCCGCCCATGGGGGCCCTATCCGGGGCCTGGCCAGCTACATACTGGCCATGACCTTGGGGCGCGTGGTCCCGGTCCGCCAAGACCCGCGCCGGTACGCGACCCCTCCCGAGGGGTGCGACGAGCGAAGCCGCGT
Organism: Ephestia elutella; assembly: GCA_018467065.1. NCBI lineage: Eukaryota > Metazoa > Arthropoda > Insecta > Lepidoptera > Pyralidae > Ephestia > Ephestia elutella. The sequence goes on along the minus strand of JAEMBS010000101.1, from coordinate 27,287 downwards.
CCTCCGTCCGATGGTGGAGGGCTTCGCGCAGGAGCGCCCCCGCCCATAGGGGACCCCTGCCTCAACAACCGGGGGCCATCCCCGTTCCGGTTCATGCAGAGCATCACGTGGTGCAGCCCACGGCATGCACTGCATGGTATGGCCCTGGGACAGTCACGTGCATAGTGACTGCCCAAACAGTAAAAGCATAGTTCATGCCGCCTTGCCATGCGGCGCCGATCTTGTACTGGCAGTCTCTGCCAGTCCCTGCATTGCAGCAGGCTGTGGCCCATCCGGCCACATTGCAGGCAGTCCGCGTCCCCCGCGACTGCTGCCGTGTGTGCAACCCGCACACCAGCTCCACGCGGTGGCGGTTGCCGTCCCTGTTGGGGCTTACCTCTCCATGAGGGTTCCAAGGGCCTACGTTCAGGCGCTCTGGATGGCGCTGAGTCCGTCATGGTATTCTCAGCGGCCCGTGCCTCAAACTCCAAAAACTTCACCAAGTCAGTGAATGTTGGTAGGGTGGTGCTGTCCCGCTCCGCATTCTCGCGCTCAAACCGCGAGCGGATGTCATTGGGTAATTTGCCCAATACAATGTGCACCAGCAAAAAGGACCATTGGTCCACCGGCAGCCCCAGTGTGCGGAGCGCGTTACAGGCCACTGTAACGGGCGTGAGCAACTGCAGGCGCAACTGTGCCCTGTTGGCCACCTTGGGCAGGGCCATCAACTGTGCGGCGTGCGCATCCGCTAACAAACGTAAGTTTTGGTAGCGGGAGTTCAATAACTCCCAAGCCGTATCGTACTGGTCGTCCTCCACCCGGAGGTGCTGGATGAGCGACCGCGCTTCATCCTCAAGAGTGGAGAGGAGGTAGGCCATCTTCTGGGCCTTCGACAAATCCTGTCGTGCTACGACCAGGGACTCAAACATATTTTTATATGCTACCCACTCCTCCATCCTACCCCCAAAGTGGGACAGCTGAAGGGTGGGGAGCCGACCAGTAACCGCTGGTCCTTCCTGTCTAACAGGTGTGCGAGGGCTGGTCCGCCAGCCTGTCTCGCCCTTATTGCGGTCACCGCCTCCGCGATATCATCGTGCAGACTCAGGATCTGGTCCATGTCCGCCATGTGACCTGCGTAGACCTCCGGGGTAAGATCGGCTTCGGTAAGCGCCGCCATGGCCGCTTCCGCGCTAATCAATCGTGAGTGGAGGTGATCCGCTCTTAGCAGTATGGCGCCCTCCCTGTCCTTCCGGGACAGGAGTCCTCCGGCCGTCACAAACCATCTCAATTCGTTGGCGAGTGTCGCCCTAGCGTTGGAGGCCTTCGCCATCGCGTCAAGTCACAAACAAAAAATAACAAAAGGTAAATAAAAAACAACAAAATCAAGCAACTACACGAAGAACCGCGGTAGGTATGAGAATGGCACAAACCCGGAACGCACGGTACAAACCGCAAACAAATACAAAAAAGGTTACAAATATTCTTATACAAACAAACTAAGAAAAATCTAATAATTTTTACAAACAATTAATTATTTTTTACAAACGAACAAATAGAGTGTAGATAAACTACGCTCTGCTACCAGAAAATGTGCAGAGCAACTACGCTCTGCTGCCAGAAAATGTGCAGAGCAACTACGCTCTGCTGCCAGAAAATGTGCGCAGAGCGACTCCGGACAAACGAAGCGGCGGGAAGAATTCTGTACCGGAACTTCACCGGGAAAAAACCACCGGTAAAAAATAAGTACCGGGAAAAAATCTCCACGCGACACCACGCTTGTCCGACTAAACCCTAAATAACTTAACGCAGTCTGCTACCACCGTAGCTTATGAAGGGAGCTACAGGGCCCTATATGATAACCTAACCTATAAATTAATTACACTTAAAAAACACTTACCAAGCTAAATCTTCTTTCTCTTCGGATCCAAACTTGAGTATCTTCGGGAAGGGGGAATTCCTAATCACCCTACCTAACCCTTGAGATCTCAATTCCCCAGGACAAATAAATAGATTTCTTCCCGTAGTTTCACTCGGGAACAGCCAGATGTGAACCGCCAGCCACGTTTCACCTCTCACAAGAAAAAGTCACCATGACGGGTACACAAACACAAAGTTCAATAGTTATTTAACAAACAGGAAATTCACAAACACAACTCAAGCTAATTAGCAATCAAAGAACGCGGAACCTCTCGCGTATTAAAAATCAAACCGATATCGCATAGGGCAATGCAATGGCGGCCGTCCGCGCGACGCCATCCACGCTAGCAGTGTGAAAACCCCGAACGCCCTCTGGCGGCAGCAACAGGAAACGCCTGCGTTTAGTTTTACCCAATATATTACAAACAATGTTCATTTTTAGACCCACTTGTTGAGAGGCTCTACAGAGGCCATCGAGCATTGTGCCTAGGTCTTCCAAGGTCTCAGCCATGACTACGATATCGTCAGCGAATCGAAGGTGAGTGAGGTACTCGCCGTTGATATTGATACCGAGTCCGCTCCAGTCCAGAAGCTTGAAGACATCTTCCAGGGCGGCGGTGAACAGTTTCGGAGATATAACGTCTCCCTGTCTCACCCCTCGCTTCAACTGGATAGGTTTCGAGCCTTGATCCTGGAGACGGACCGACATGGTGGCGTTTTCGTACAAACACTTCAGCGCTTCGATATATCGATAGTCAATTTGGCACCGTTGGAGAGACTGTAGCACAGCCCAGGTCTCGATCGAATCGAAGGCTTTCTCGTAGTCCACAAACGCCAAGCATAAGGGCTGATTATACTCCTCAGTCTTCTGTATAATCTGCCGCAGCGTATGTAAGTGGTCTACGGTACTAAAGCCTTTTCGGAAACCGGCTTGTTCGGGAGGCTGGAAGTCGTCGAACCTGCGAGCGAGACGATTCGTAATGACTCTCGAAAACAGTTTGTAGACATGGCTCAGAAGTGAGATAGGCCTATAATTCTTCAATAAGGTTTTGTCGCCTTTTTTGAAGAAAAGTACCACCACACTTCTGTGCCATGCCGTAGGCGTTTGTCCCTCGAGTATGACGGAATCGAATAGCTTCTGAAGAGCTTTTTATACCGGTGTTCCACCTGCTTTCAGAAGCTCAGCCGTGATTCCATCATCACCCGGTGCCTTATTGTTTTTTAACTGTTTGAGAGCCATTCTAATCTCGTATAGGCTGACGTCCGGGATATCTTCGGTGTAGTGTCGGGTCAATCTGGCTCTTGGATCTTTGGCCAGATTACTGACAGGTGCGCGTACGCTGGTGTATAATTGTCCGTAGAACTTCTCAACCTCTTCCAACAGCTCTGGCTTCGACGAAATGATTCTGCCATCCTCAGTCTTCAGCTTGGTCAGTTGGCTTTGACCAACAGACAGATCCCTTGCAAACACTTTTGAGCCCTTATTTCGCTTAATCGCCTCTTCAATACGGTCAGTATTGAATTGCCGTAAATCGCGCGTTAGGGACTTGGAGATCTGTCTGTTTAGACGTCGATACTGAGCAGCATCGTCAGAGGACTGCAGAACCAAGTTTCGTCTTTCTTCCATGAGTTTGTTGGTGAGGTCCGAGATCTTTTTGGTTCCTTTTGAACAGCGGGTTTTGAAGGCCTTAGACCCAGCTGTTTGGACAATTTGCACAAACCTGTCATTATATAATAGAATATAGAATAGAATATTAACTATACTTTGAAAAAGTTATAATGCCTAACAAAATGTTAGTTAACTACATATTTATGTTGCATTGGCTACTATTACTCGTACATAACCGTGATTTTACATCACACCTGTGTAAACCTGCGGGTACTTTGATAACATTTAATCATAAACTCAACAAACAACGGTCGTTAGACCAATTGATTTTTTCCGCTGACCCAACTATGCACCTACCTTCCTTTTATCTTGGAATTGTCTGTGCATGATATTACATAATACAATATCGCGAATAGTATCTCGCGTTCCGAGTTGCGATTTTACATGAATCGTAACCTAAATATGCGTCGCATGTTTATGTTTTACATTTGTAAAAACATTTTTTCGTGGCAAAATCACGAATCTACATATGTATGGATAATTTTCTTCTTATTTCTTGATTGTTCTTACTGTCGTTAAAAGTTAAACGCAAGGCCCAATTGGGTTATTTGTTGATGAAGGATTAATCATATTAAACTACAATATTACAAGTATGTTCAGAATTTAGATTCGCAATAAGTCTGGGTCCAATTCTATAATGAAAACCCTGGAATAATTGTGTAAACAAGATTTTAGCCAAGCATAAGCTGTCATCATTGCATCATTAAAAAGTAAACTTTTATTCGTTACGTCAATTGCTTAATTGTTTATTGTGATAAAAACGTACGTAACTATTTTGTACGCTTTCGACTTTTTTCGATTTTAACGTTACTTCGTTAGTCACTGGATGGGTCGATCTCAACTGTATTCACAGTCTTAAAAACCAATCAAACCCCATTGGGCCCACTTGATGCCCTAATCCTCCTTACCCACCCATGGGGAAGGACAGTGCCCCAATATTGGGGACATTAAAATAGCTATGATGATGGCGGTTGGTCTACGGGTAGTCAACGAGGAGTCTACAGGCGATCTACGGGTACTCTACGGGTGGACTACGGGTGATCTACGGGTGGACTACGGGTGATCTACGGGTGGACTACGAGTGATCTACGTGTGGACTGTGCTATGCACATATAGAACTACAATGCGATTGTAGTCGCGTGTGCACTACCCAATAGATCTACAATGCGATTGTAGACAGGGATATATAAGGTGGACTCAAATTAACTACAAATATTTTTAGGGCTGATTACTGATATTATTTAGAAAGGATATCAGTGGTTTTTTCAATTTTCTACACGCTAGTTTTTGAGAAAAATTAACTTTTTGTTTTTTGAAAACCGTAACATTATAACATCCTGTATCCTATAACATGAAACACGAGAGACGATGTTTCAGTCCTTACCTCATTGGCCAATTATTTTAACCAATTAAAATGAAACTACCTACACGCGGCCACAAACAAAAACCGCCGCCCACCGGCGCGCGCGTGAGTCCGTGTTGCTCTATGGTGCCGCTCTATCATAGAGTAACTATGGAATGGAGCAATCAATCATAGGTCTTTTTTATAGGTTTTTTTAAATATTATTATTATTGGATTATTCTATTAATGGGAAGGTCTCTTGGTCTTTTTTCGCGCGGGCAACCCCGGATCGTTTAGACGTCAAAAAACAGCTGTGTAATATTTTAAACTTTAAATATTGAAAAGATCGTAAAAAAAGACGAAATTTATACGTAAAACAAGAAATCTTCATCAAAATTAAGTGATATTTTATAATAGTGTGCCAAAATAAGCGCCAACTTGCGTTAACAATTATCTACCTACCTATGTGACAGCTCGCCGGCCGGGTCATAACGAAAGGATTTTGAACTAAACTGCGAATTTTTACGACAAAAACCAGATGAGTATTGCTTTTAGTATCTCTAAATAACACTAATACATACTTCTACCAAGATTCACTATAAATTTAACGTCAACAAGCTAGATTTGAACGAGTAACATTACCAATAGTAGGTACATGTCATTTGGCTTTATTTTTTCTTTGGGGTCTCTCTTCACTTACCCATTTGGAAGTGGAGCTGACGACTGACTTCTGCAGCCATATGTACCTGCTATAGTTAAACAATACAATAAACTGCTTAATTTGTCCTATACACAACAGCCTTGTCACAGTTTAGTCACTTTCCACTTATTAACTTGTAAGTGGATTTGCTGACCAAATTCTGAGACTAAATACCTAGGTACACATTTCCTTTTTAATTATTTTTAACAATACACTGTATTAGTGAAATCCAAACTTAAAGTTAAATTTTAATATTGTGTTTTCTTCATAACTACCTACTTCAGTTCCTATATCATTTATGATCATAAACATAACTTTTAAAATTATTAATTAGAGAACAAAACAACAATTAATCTACATTTACACTAGTAAAGGTGTGAAACACCTCTCTATTGATTTACCATTGATTTTTTTAGTAACCTACTAACTTGTCCCCAGTAATAATTTAAATTAAATATTCAAGCAGGTAAACTAAAATTAACAATTGAATTCCAGCTAAAATGGCCCAGACCCGCAAAATTGACCTCGATGCCAAGCTCAAAGCCACACTCTTGAAGTTGAAAAAGAGTCAAGACGAATGTGCAACGCTCAGAAGAGAAAACGAGGATGGAGCAGAGCAGTTCCAACACTTGATCCAACGGAACACAGTGCTCAGGAATCAGCTGACAGCAATGGAAAGACGCATTGAAGAGATTACTGCAGAATGTGCACAGCTTCAAAACATCATTGCTTCGACAGACCATTGCCGGGACACCTATGAAGCCACCCTCGAGCGCATCTCTTTCCTGGAAAGACAGCTGGCAGAAGCGAAACAGGAAATCAAATCTCTCCAGGCTGAGAAACAAGCAGCTGTACTCAGCAACTCTTCAGCCCTTCACGATGAGCTTGCAACCAGTCTTGTTCAGTCCGGGAACAACCAGGATTCTTCTTTTAATAATAGTTTGGTTCCCACAATAGATCTCACTACCACACCCACCTCCAATAATAAATGTAATTCTTTATTAGGTTCAAATAAAATTAAGAAATACGTGAAAATTAACAAATTTATTAAGAAATCTGAAAATATGATTAAGAAACAAAAGAATAGTGTTAAAGAAATTCCAATTAGGCAACAAAAGTTAGACTTAAAAATACAATTGATGTCTTGTGAAGACACTATTAAAAGTAATAAGAAAGTAATTAAAGAATTACAAGATAAGATATGTTCTTTGCAGACTGAGTTGCAATCCATATCCAGTAAATATGATGTTTCTAAAAAAGCTATGAGTGAATATACTCAAGCTCTCAAAATTCTAAATGAAAATAAGGACTTGTGTAGTTGTAGTTCGAATGTAGAGAGCCAGGTTACGGAGGACTCCATCACTGACAACACTGCTTGTGCGGTGGCTTCAACCCTGACACAGGTTGTGATGCCCTCGGAGACTGTGCCCCTTTTACAGGCTTCTCCGGTGGTCTCACAATTGGATGCTCCCATCATCAACACCAGCAGCCCCTCAGGCTCTTCGGTTAGGTCAGCTTTCCTTGACTGTGAGACCCGAAGAACTGTTATCTACTCTGATGAAATGGGTGCTAACCTGGGTCCCTTGGTCTCGAATTATACTACTCAGAACACATGTAATATTTGTATGCCGGGATCACATATTTCTCAAATATTGTCCAAGTTAAAGTGTGACAAATTTGATTTCAACACCACACTTATTTTAGCTATAGGCAATAGTACAAATGTCACACATGTAGATATATTAAACTGTATAAACATCTTGTCAGAAATAGAGAGAGTGGGTATTGGTCAAATAATTTTAGTTCTTTTCCCCTATATAAAAAATAATTACAGAAATAAGTTCATACACTCATTAAATACACACATTTATAATTTAACGTGGGATCTGAAAAACTTTATATTTTAGATTGTAATAAATATATTGACAACTGTTTTTATAACAATGGTACTGTGTACCTACCCTATAGATATAAGCTGACTATTGCTAAACTGTTAGCATACAATATATATAGACCCGTTATACCTAATATAACGAAGTCATCTGATATTAGTACCAGTACTAATAACTTAGTTTTAAACTAGATAATAAGACAGAGGTGAAGCCTTCCTATACAAAACTTGTACATCAAAATATACAGGGCTTCACCAGCAAATTTAATGATATCTGTTTATTTTTGGAACATAATAATGTTGACATTTTTTGTGTCACGGAACACTTCTTTAAACATGAAATTAAACTAAACTTCCCGAATAAATATATATTAGCAAGTGCATTTGTAAGACAAAATTCTGACCACGGTGGGTCCTTAACATTAATAAACAGAGATTATAAATGCAAAGAGAGAAAAGACATAGTAAGGCTGTCTCTTGAATGTACAATAGAACTTTCTTGTGTGGAGTTGGACAAATATATTATTATTTGTGCTTATAGACCGCCTTCAGCTAGTTATGACACTCTTTTAAATGTTTTGGAAGAAGCCCTCAGGCGGGTTAGTTCTAGTAGTAAACATATAATTTTATGCGGTGATTTTAACGTTGATATTTTAGTTTCATGTTCGGAAAGCAATGGATTTAGAAATTTGCTTGATTCATTTAATTTGAAAAACACATTCTTTGAACCCACTAGAATTACCCCAACCTCTGCCAAATGTATAGATAACATTTTCTGTGATTGCTCGGTCTCTGATGAAAAGCTTTTTGCCTGTCTGGGGTCTGACCACCTGGGTCAACAGGTGTCACTGACACGTGACGAAGAGTCTAACCTTAGCTCCGCTCCTGTAACCTGTAGGCCGCTGACTAAGCACCGGAAAATGCGTTTTCGCGAATCTATAAATAAAAAATTGCCTGAAATAGACCCAAATAAAAATCCGAATGACCATTATGATGAGGTTTTTAATACAGTGAAACAAGAATTTAACAAATCTTTTCCTCTTAAAACATTTGATAAGAAAACAAAACTAAATTTCTGCGATTGGGCCACAAATGGCATTTATATTAGTAGAAATAAGCTATATGAACTGTATGGCCAAAAACAATATAATTTTAAACCGGAATTTGTATCATATGTTAGATGTTATTCAAAAACTTTTAAAAAGGTATGTGCTGCTGCAAAATCTTTATATCTGACTAATAAAATAAAAAACTCTAATGATAAGATCAAAGCTGCTTGGTCTATTATCAATAACGAGACAGGCAAATCGAAATCGCGCGACATTAATATTTCTTTAAAAATTGGTGATAAAACCATAACTTCTAACGACGAAGTAGCCAACGAATTCAATAATTTTTTTGCCAATATTTCTAAGAATATCACAGGATCCCTCTCCTCTTGTCCCAGTGCTGCAGATGACTTATTAAAAAGAAATGCCTCCGATCCTAAGTCCATTTTTAGATTTAGAAGTATCACATCGGATGAACTCTTATCTGCGTATAAGGCACTCAACATGAAAAATACTGAGGATCTCTGGGGTATATCTGTCGCAGTTCTGAGCAGTATTATTGATTTGATTGCTCCTCATCTAACTGTGATTTTCAATAAGTGCATTTCCGAGGGTGTTTTCCCTGACCTCATGAAAATAAGTAAAATTATTCCTTTATTCAAACAGGGTACAAAAAATGATCCCACTAATTACAGACCCATTTCTATATTACCCGCTTTAAGTAAAATATTTGAAAAATTAATTTTAACGCAATTAGTCTCTTATTTTAACGTAAATAAAATCTTACATAATCGTCAGTACGGTTTCACTAAAGGTCGTTCCACTACTGATGCAACATCTACTTTAGTTCAAATAATCTATGAAGCGTGGGAATCCAGCCAAGATGTCATAGGTATTTTTTGCGACCTTTCAAAAGCCTTTGACTGCGTGGATCATAATATACTAAAAAACAAGCTTAAATTTTATGGTGTTACTGGGACGGCCCTTGAGGTACTAGCTTCTTACCTGGACAACAGAACTCAGAAAGTAGAAGTTAACAGAGCTGCTTCCAGCAGCGCGGCGGTACACATGGGCGTGCCTCAAGGCTCCATAATCGGTCCTTTTCTATTCCTTGTTTACTTTTTTGCGACCTTTCAAAAGCCTTTGACTGCGTGGATCATAATATACTAAAAAACAAGCTTAAATTTTATGGTGTTACTGGGACGGCCCTTGAGGTACTAGCTTCTTACCTGGACAACAGAACTCAGAAAGTAGAAGTTAACAGAGCTGCTTCCAGCAGCGCGGCGGTACACATGGGCGTGCCTCAAGGCTCCATAATCGGTCCTTTTCTATTCCTTGTTTACATAAATGACCTTCCATGTCTTGCCCAACAATTGTGTGAAGTTGTTTTATTTGCGGACGACACATCATTACTATTTAAAGTCAACAGAAATAGTCAAAATTATGACGATGTAAGTAATACTATGACACTTGTGCTTGACTGGTTTACAACCAACAACCTGGCTTTAAACACGGACAAGACCAAGTGTATAAAGTTTTCTCTCTCGAACGCACCTCATAATGATATACCTTTAATAGTTAATGGCAAAGTATTAGAGTGGGTACACAGTGTCAAATTCTTAGGCGTTACCGTTGACTGTAAGTTAAAGTGGGATAAACACATTGAACTCACGGCCAAAAAACTTAGCTCGGCGGCTTATGCAGTGAGAAGGATAAGACAGTGCACAAACATTGAAACAGCTAGACTCGTGTATTTCAGCTACTTTCATAGCATAATGTCATACGGATTATTGATATGGGGAAATGCAGCCGAGATAGGGAAAATATTTGTATTACAGAAAAGAGCAATTCGTTTTATGTACGGGCTAAAACGACGCGATTCTCTACGAGAGCTCTTTAAATCAATAAAAATTCTTACTGTTGCATCTCAATACATCTTCAATGTACTTATTTTTGTTAAATCCAATTTAAACCTCTTTAAAAAAATCTGCGATGTACATAGTATAAACACCCGCAATAAGAATAAACTTTATACGCCCTGCTTTAGGCTTAAAAAGGTTCGGCGGTCTTTCGTGGGTCAAAGTGTAAAAATGTTTAACAAGCTCCCTGACGAGGCTATAAATTTACCGATGCAAAAATTTAAAATATATCTTAAAAATACTTTGATGAATAAAGCGTATTACACAATAAGTGATTATTTGAACGATAAAAAAGTTTGGTCTCTCCCTACAACTTCGCCACTCCACACTTGATTACATTCTTTTGATATTGTGAAAAAATAGCCTTACCTTTCTTTTTTAAATTTAATTTCATTGACATTTAATTGTTAAACATGTACGTGTATTGTGATCTTCAAGTGACTGAAAGTACTTATTTTTCTAAAATGTTCAAACTTGTGAACGGGTGTTGCCAGGGGATCCTGCTTCGATCCTGATTCGAATTTTATTTTTTGTTCTTAACCAATTCATTGTGGTTACTTGATCACAAACATAACATGTTTTATTATATTATTATTATTTTTTTACTTATATTTTATTTTATTTTTGACTGTACACAATCTAGTGTTTGTATAAAGTTAATGAATAGCCCCTCTGGCATGCTAGGCGACCAAGACTGTTTATGAGTTTCTTTCGGCATTTCTTCTCAGCAGTGGTCGTTCCGAAATGCTAGTAGTTTGTAGCTTTGAGACATAAAATATTATGATTAAATAATTAGTTATCGACGTGAAAAAGAGCCTTCTTTGAAGGCCAAGTTTCAATAAAAAATTTTGACTTTGACTTTGACTTTGACTTTGTCTTGACAAACAGAAAATAAAGATATCTGAAAACTTTTCATTTTTCCTTTCCAAATCAAATCAACAACCGGCCAAGTACGAGTCGAACTCGTGCACGAAGGGTTCCGTAGCATTCTAAAAATCACGTTTGGTGTATGGGAGCCCCCTTAAATAATTGTTTTAATTTAATTATTCGTATTATTAAGATGTGTTAGTAATAGGGTCCCGTTCGAACACTAAAAAGTGAATGTAATTCGTCCAGTACCAGCGTCTACGGATCGAAGGGCGAAAATAAAGTTTGGCTTTTATTTATGTTTTAGTGAGAGCAAAAATGTTGAACCTGTTTGTAATATATTGGGTAAAACTAAACGCAGGCGTTTCGCATTGCTGCCGCCAGAGGGCGTTCGGGGTTTTCACACTGCTAGCGTGGAATGCATCGTGTGGTCCGCCATTGCATTGTCCCGGGCGATATCGGTTTGATTTTAATACGCGGAGCGGTCTCGCGTCTTTTGCTTGTTGTTTAGTTTGAGTGATAATTGTGAATTTCCTGTTTGTTAAATAACTATTGAATTTGTGTTTGTGAAAAACTCTGTTATTGTGACTCTTTCTTGTGAGAGGTGAAACGTGGCTGGCTGTTCACATCTGGCTGTTCCCGAGTGAAACTACGGGAAGAAATCTATTTATTTGTCCTGGGGAATTGAGATCTCAAGGGTTAGGTAGGGTGATTAGGAATTCCCCCTTCCCGAAGACACTCAAGTTTGGATCCGAAGAGAAAGAAGATTTAATTTGGTAAGTGTTCAATTGTAGTTAATTTATAGGTTAGGTTATCATATAGGGCCCTGTAGCTCCCTTCATAAGCTACGGTGGTAGCAGACTGCGTTAAGTTAGTTAGGTTTTAGTCGGGCAAACGTGGTGCCGCGTGGAGATTTTTTCCCGGTACTTATTTTTACCGGTGGTTTTTTCCCGGTGAAGTTCCGGTACAGAATTCTTCCCGCCGCTTCGTTTGTCCGGATTCTCTCTGCCACATTTTCTGGCAGCAGAGCGTAGTTGCTCTGCACATTTTCTGGTAGCAGAGCGTAGTTTATCTACCCTCTATTTGTTCGTTTGTAAAAAATAATTAATTGTTTGTAAAAATTATTAGATTTTTCTTAGTTTGTTTGTATAAGAATATTTGTAACCTTTTTTGTATTTGTTTGCGGTTTGTACCGTGCGTTCCGGGTTTGTGCCATTCTCATACCTACCGCGGTTCTTCGTGTAGTTGCTTGATTTTGTTGTTTTTTATTTACCTTTTGTTATTTTTTGTTTGTGACTTGACGCGATGGCGAAGGCCTCCAATGCTAGGGCGACACTCGCCAACGAATTGAGATGGTTTGTGACGGCCGGAGGACTCCTGTCCCGGAAGGACAGGGAGGGCGCCATACTGCTAAGAGCGGATCACCTCCACTCACGATTGATTAGCGCGGAAGCGGCCATGGCGGCGCTTACCGAAGCCGATCTTACCCCGGAGGCCTACGCGGGTCACATGGCGGACATGGACCAGATCCTGAGTCTGCACGATGATATCGCGGAGGCGGTGACCGCAATAAGGGCGAGACAGGCTGGCGGACCAGCCCCTCGCACACCTGTTAGACAGGAAGGACCAGCGGTTACTGGTCGGCTCCCCACCCTTCAGCTGTCCCACTTTGGGGGTAGGATGGAGGAGTGGGTAGCATATAAAAATATGTTTGAGTCCCTGGTCGTAGCACGACAGGATTTGTCGAAGGCCCAGAAGATGGCCTACCTCCTCTCCACTCTTGAGGATGAAGCGCGGTCGCTCATCCAGCACCTCCGGGTGGAGGACGACCAGTACGACACGGCTTGGGAGTTATTGAACTCCCGCTATCAAAACTTACGTTTGTTAGCGGATGCGCACGCCGCACAGTTGATGGCCCTGCCCAAGGTGGCCAACAGGGCACAGTTGCGCCTGCAGTTGCTCACGCCCGTTACAGTGGCCTGTAACGCGCTCCGCACACTGGGGCTGCCGGTGGACCAATGGTCCTTTTTGCTGGTGCACATTGTATTGGGCAAATTACCCAATGACATCCGCTCGCGATTTGAGCGCGAGAATGCGGAACGGGATAGCACCACCCTACCAACATTCACTGACTTGGTGAAGTTTTTGGAGTTTGAGGCACGGGCTGCTGAGAATACCATGACGGACTCAGCGCCATCCAGAGCGCCTGAACGTAGGCCCTTGGAACCCTCATGGCGAGGGAGGCCCCAACAGGGACGGCAACCGCCACCGCGTGGAGCTGGTGCGCGGGTTGCACACACGGCAGCAGTCGCGAGGGACGCGGACTGCCTGCAATGTGGTCGGATGGGCCACAGCCTGCTGCAATGCAGGGACTGGCAGGGACTGCCAGTACAAGATCGGCGCCGCATGGCAAAGCGGCATGAACTTTGCTTTTATTGTTTGGGCGGTCACTATGCACGTGACTGTCCCAGTGCCATACCATGCAGTGCATGCCGTGGGCGGCACCACGCGATGCTTTGCATGAACCGCAACGGGGATGGCACCCGGATGTTGAGGCAGGGGTCCCCTCTGGGCGGGGGCGCTCCTGCGCGAAGCCCTCCACCACCGGACGGAGGACGCGGCTTCGCTCGTCGCACCCCCCCTCGGGAGGGGGGTCGCGTACCTGCGCGGGTCTTGGCGGACCGGGACCACGCGCCCCAAGGTCATGGCCAGTATGTAGCTGGCCAGGCCCGGATAGGGCCCCCATGGGCGGGGGCCCTAGATCGGACGGGAGAGTGGGGACACCCCCCTCCACGCGGGTTACCACTACCCACCACATGCAGCCGCAGCGGTTTTCTCCGCCGCTGCACGAGTACCCACGGCTGGAGTACCACCCGCCGTACCATAGGTATGGCCGGGCCGCGGGTTATGCCCCCCTCAGATGGGGATGTGCACTCGCCCGACATATTATCCGGGTCAGTGGCGCCCCCCTGGCTTGGAGAGAGTGGGGAGCCCGTAACTAGCTTGCTCCCTTGCTGGGACAGAGCCGCGGACGGTTCTGCTCCCTACCGCGGTGGTCCGCGTATGGGGTCGTGGGGGGGAAGCCATTAATTTGAGAGCTCTGTTGGACTCAGGGGCTCAAAGCAGTTTGGTTACCACTCGAGTGGCACGCCAGTTAGGTTTAGTCGTGGAAGACTCGCCTGTGCCACTTCTTGGAGTTGGTGGCATACAAGTGAAGTGTCTGACGGGCCAGACACTTGTCACCTTTTCTTCGCTGAAGTCCTCCACAATGAGGATCACGACTTCGGCTATGGTAATGGATACCATTGCGGGTTGGCACCCCTCGACAGACATACCGCCGGGTGTGTTGTCTTTGGTTTCGGGTCTGGATTTGGCCGACCCCTTTGTCTTTCATCCCGGCCCAGTGGACTTGCTCCTGGGCTCGGACGTATTGGGTTGGATTTTGTTGGGTACACAGAAGGCTCTGGGTTCGTCTTCACTGATGGCAGTGTCTACGATTTTTGGTTTTGCCCTGATGGGCCCTGTGTTTGATAATGGCACCGCGGAGGAGCCACCGGTTGTCGCATCTGCGTCCTTGGCCAAGACCATGCAAAGGTTTTGGGAGGTGGAGGAGCCACCTATGAGTTCCAGGATGGATCCGGAACACGCTGAGTGCGAAGCCCTTTTTCGATCGACCACGGAGAGGTTGCCCTCCGGTCGGTTTGTAACTAGGTTACCCTTTGTTGCCTCTCGTCCTAGCCTAGGGCAAAGTAGGGCGCTTGCGGAGAAACGACTGCTGTCCATGGAGCGACGCATGCAGCGTGACCACGTACTTCGCGATAAATATATTGAATTTATGCGCGAGTACGAGGATTTGGGTCACATGTCTCCGGCTCGAGTTGATTGGAGCTCAACTGAGCATTACTTTTTGCCCCACCACGCGGTGGTGAAGGCCTCAACAGGCAAATTGAGGACCGTCTTCGATGGGTCCGCACCCACTTCGAACGGGGTTTCGTTGAATCTATGTTTGCATTCAGGTCCCAAATTGCATAGGGATATACTTGACATCATCTTGAACTTTAGAAGACATCAAGTGGTTTTTGGTGCGGACATCCGGATGATGTTCCGCCAGACAGTCATACATCCTGAGGACAGGCGATTCCAGTTGATACTCTGGCGTGAGCGCCCTGAGGATCCTGTGACGGTGTATGAACTCAACACAAACACGTATGGTTTGAAATCTAGTCCCTATATCGCCATCAGATCATTGCTTGAATTGGCAGAGCGGGAACGGATCCGCTTTCCCCGTGGGGCTTCCGTGCTGTCACGTGACTTGTATGTTGATGACGTGTGCACCGGAGCCCAAAGTATTGAGGAGGCCCTCCTACTGCGGGATGAATTGATTGAAATATTGAAGACAGGTGGCTACGAGCTACGTAAGTGGTTGTCTAATGAGCCTAAAGTTCTAGAAGGGATCCCGGAGGATCACCAACAGAACCCTCACCTGTTTGAGGATGTGGATGATCCCAACAGGATAGCGGTGCTGGGCATGCAGTACCAGCCGCTAACCGATATTTTTACATTCCAAGTGGACTTGGAAATACCAAAGGTCTGGACTAAGAGAACGGTGTTGTCCGTAATAGCCCGTATGTTTGATCCAAGCGGTTGGATCAGTCCAGTGATATTCTCTGCGAAGTGTCTTCTTCAGAGACTTTGGACTTTGGGCGTCTCGTGGGACGAGCCGCTGTTTGGTCCTCCATTGGATGATTGGCTCGAGTTGTTTTCATCGATTAAGGAAGTCAATCGGATTGCCTTGCCTCGTCGAATATTGCCCCCGGGAAATATCGAGCCAGCCTGCATGGCTTTTGTGACGCGTCGGAGCGAGGCTACGCCGCGTCAGTCTATATGCGGACAGTTGACGCCGATGGCCGGGTCAATGTCTCGCTTTTGTTAGGGAAGAGCAAGGTCGCCCCCATCAGGACTAGGCTGACTATTCCCAAGCTTGAGTTGAGTGGAGCTCACCTTCTCTCTAAATTGTTGCATCACGTTGCCAGTGAGCTGGCGGCCACGGTCGAGATACGAGACATCTTCGCCTGGTCGGATAGCCAGGTCGCGCTTGCATGGTTGCGCGCGGCCCCACATACCTTGGAGGTTTTTGTGGGAAATCGGGTTTCCCAAATCCAGAATATCGGAATTGATATAACATGGAGACATGTGCCGGGAGAGCTTAACCCAGCGGACTGTGCTTCCCGAGGTTGTACGGCACCAGAATTGGTGTCACACCCGCTCTGGTGGGGTCCAGAGTGGCTGATGGGATCAGAAACTTCTTGGCCTGTCTGTCAGACAGATGTTACTTCTTTGAGTTTGACCGGGCTCCGTGTACATGCTGTAGTCGCTGAGACGACGTCGGAGCCGGATTGGCTACTTGCTCGGTATAGCAGCTTGGATAAGCTTCTGGGTGTTACCAGTTGGATTAAGCGTTTCATACATAATTGTAGAAACCCACAGGCAAAGCGGTTGGAGCCGATTGCAGGTGCAGAAGAGCGCCGGAGCGCATTGTTGCATTGGGTCCGTGTCGTGCAGACCGGACGGTTTGAGTCAGAGCTTCATATTTTGCGCGAAGCACGCGCTAAGTTGAAGGGCGCGGTCGCTCGTTTGAACCCGTACATCGACTCGGATGGGCTTCTTCGGGTTGGAGGCAGGCTCCGGAAGGCGGATCTTCCATATGAGACTCGCCATCCTCTGTTGTTGCCCAAGGGCGGACCCTTGGTGCAGCTTTTGGTGTCTGATCGACACATTCGTAACGCCCATGCTGGGTGCAATGCTTTGTTGGCTATTTTGCAACGCGAATTTTGGATATTGTCTGCCCGAAGAGCAATCCGTAGTGTTCTGTTTCGATGTATTGCATGTTATAGGTTGAAGGCATCCACGATGCAACCACAGATGGGTGATTTGCCCGTTGATCGAATTCGACCTTCGAGGCCGTTTGACGGCGTTGGAACCGATTTTGCCGGTCCCTTTTCGATCAAGGCTTCTCCCTTTCGTAATGCCCGTATTGTGAAGGGCTATTTGTGTGTATTTGTTTGTTTGGCCACCAAGGCTGTCCATTTGGAGGTGGTATCGGCTCTGACTACGGAGGCCTTCGTCGCCGCGTTGGATCGCTTTGTTTCGCGTCGAGGTCTACCTTCCCTTATTAGGTCTGATAATGGCACAAACTATAAAGGAACTGTAAATTATCTTAAGGATGTTTCCGTGTTTATTGATAAAAATTGTACTAGTTTAAGTCAAATTGCTGCCCAAAGGGGAATAACCTGGAAATTTAGTCCCCCAAGTTGCCCCCATTGGGGAGGGATTTTTGAAGCGGCTGTGAAATCCGCAAAGACCCACCTCCGCCGCATTATCGGAGAAACGGCTCTAACTTTTGAAGAGCTGGCCACAGTGTTTTGTAAAGTTGAGGCGGTCCTCAACTCTCGTCCTCTCTGTCCGCTATCTCCAGATCCAAATGACTTGGAAGCTCTCACCCCTGGTCATTTTTTGGTGGGAGGGCCGTTGAATGCCCTGCCCGAATACCCGTGGAAGGATGAACGCGTATATCGGTTGTCGCGTTTTCAAATGTTGCAGCAAATGAGCCAGGACTTTTGGCGTCGCTGGTCGCTTGAATATTTGCATTTGCTGCAGCAAAGAGTGTAGTGGACAGACAGGACTGAGCCTCCCAGGGAGGGTGATTTAGTATTGTTAAAAGAGGCAAATTTGCCCTCATTGCTTTGGCGACGAGCTCGCATATTACGTTTGATTCTTGGCGGAGATGGCACTCCGCGTGTGGCTGAGGTGTTGGTCGACGGTTCGATTTTAAGGAGAGGTGTGACCTCTCTCGCCCGCCTTCCCGTAGAGTAAGCTAGCGGTCTGCTTCTCAGACCGGGACGGGGGGATGTTTGTAATATATTGGGTAAAACTAAACGCAGGCGTTTCGCATTGCTGCCGCCAGAGGGCGTTCGGGGTTTTCACACTGCTAGCGTGGAATGCATCGTGTGGTCCGCCATTGCATTGTCCCGGGCGATATCGGTTTGATTTTAATACGCGGAGCGGTCTCGCGTCTTTTGCTTGTTGTTTAGTTTGAGTGATAATTGTGAATTTCCTGTTTGTTAAATAACTATTGAATTTGTGTTTGTGAAAAACTCTGTTATTGTGACTCTTTCTTGTGAGAGGTGAAACGTGGCTGGCTGTTCACATCTGGCTGTTCCCGAGTGAAACTACGGGAAGAAATCTATTTATTTGTCCTGGGGAATTGAGATCTCAAGGGTTAGGTAGGGTGATTAGAATTCCCCTTCCCGAAGACACTCAAGTTTGGATCCGAAGAGAAAGAAGATTTAATTTGGTAAGTGTTCAATTGTAGTTAATTTATAGGTTAGGTTATCATATAGGGCCCTGTAGCTCCCTTCATAAGCTACGGTGGTAGCAGACTGCGTTAAGTTAGTTAGGTTTTAGTCGGGCAAACGTGGTGCCGCGTGGAGATTTTTTCCCGGTACTTATTTTTACCGGTGGTTTTTTCCCGGTGAAGTTCCGGTACAGAATTCTTCCCGCCGCTTCGTTTGTCCGGATTCTCTCTGCCACATTTTCTGGCAGCAGAGCGTAGTTGCTCTGCACAGTTGTAGTTGTTTTGATAGATCTACTAGTTGGTATGGCCTCATTCGCACTTGACTTTCTTTTATCATCTACGTATTTAATTGTTTTTCCGACCTAAAACTATTGCACAATAGTAACGACCATGTTCTACGAGCTATGTGCCCCGCCCACTGCCACTTAAGTTTCACGATTCTGCGGGCTATGTCGGTTACTTTAGTTCTCCTACGGATCTCCTCATTTCTGATTCGATCACGCAGGGAAACTCCGAGCATAGCGCGCTCCATCGCCCTTTGGGTGACCTTGAGCCTTCTTATGAGGCCCATAGTAAGCGTCCACGTCTCTGTTCCGTATGTCATTACTGGCAACACACACTGGTCAAAGACCTTAGTCTTGAGACACTGCGGTATTTTGGACGAGAAGATATCGCGAAGCTTCCCGAACGCTGCCCAGCCGAGTTGGATTCGACGGTTGACCTCTTTCTCAAAGTTGGACTTACCTAACTGAACTGTTTGTCCCAGGTATACATAATTGTCAACAACTTCGAGTGTAGAGTCTCCAACCTTCAGAGGAGTGGGTGCGACAAGAATATTAAAAATAATTTTCGTCTTGTCCATGTTCATTTTTAGACCCACTTGTTGAGAGGCTCTACATAGCTCGTAGAACAGATAGCCGTTGGGGCAGAAAAGTTCTCAAGTGGCGACCACGAACCGGAAAACGTTGTGTTGGCAGGCCTCCCACTCGGTTGACCGACGACCTGGTAAAGGTCGCGGGATGCGCATGGATGCGGGCAGCGCAGGACCGGTCGTTGTGGAAATCCTTGGAGGCCTTTGTCCAGCAGTGGACGTCTTTCGGCTGAGAGAGAACGACCATGTTTATTTAATAAAGATGTTAAAATCCTTCCTTATCCTTGACATGAGACAAAACATTACATACTTTGTCGACTCTGCCGATAGATACTCTGTGTATTCCCGAACCGGAAAATTTAGGTGCGCTAGGGATCTCCAGTTTCACAACTCGAATCTCCTTATCAAACTCCTTCATCTGAAACCATAACTCCACAACCGCAACTCCGTCGTAGCCTCAGGCAGAGGCAAGCACCTCGTCGATTAATCGAAGAAATGATTTAAGTTAATTTGGGAGGAATGTTACGACCTCATTTTGATATACTCTGTGCACATACCAGAGATATACCATAGACGTTGTCTTGGAGATTGGTCTAATAAAAAGCTATGACATGAAGTTGTATGTTGTAAAAAATGCCTTACCGATATTCAAACCAGGACTACCTGAATATGACAATCTGCTACCATGATGCAAATGAAATTTGTACTCGGGCGTGCGAGATTTTTTTCGAGAGGTATGGTCTGCGGATCAACCCAAGAACTATTCTTGGTGCCGTGCAGCGTCACCGCGAGACCGGCAGTTTCCGACCCAGGCCTGATGCAGGCCGACCGCGGTATCCTGTACGGCTGGAAGAAGATGTGTTGGACTTTTTTTTAAGACACCCGGTGGCCAGCGCTGAAGACGCCGCACGTGTCTTCTTTGTGTCGAAATCATACATTTTAAAAGTGTTGCATAGCGAGGGATTTCATCCCTATCATATTCTGAGGGTTCAGGAGATGCTCCCGACGGACTATGAAGACAGAGTGGAGTTTTCGCAGTGGTTGTGTAGGAACCGAAATAATAACATTTTGTGGACAGATGAGTGCACGTTTACCCGGGTAGGCCTGTTCAACATTCACAATGAACATTATTGGACGGTTGAAAATCCTCGGATGGTTCGCCCCGATCATTTTCAACACAGATTCAGTGTGAATGTTTGGGCAGGTTTCCTTAAGGGAGAATTACTCGGGCCCGTATTTCTAGATAGACTGAACGCGGACACTTATTTAGACTTCCTACAAAATACCCTTCCGGTTTTGCTGGAAGATGTGCCTGTGTGCTACCTGAGGTGGATGTATTATCAACACGATGGCGCACCGGCGCATTTCAGTGTGCGCGTGAGGGACTACCTCACTGAGCAGTTCCAGGGACGCTGGATTGGACGTGGTGGAGTATCGGCTCGGCGGTTCGAGAACAGGTCTGGACCAGGCATCGCGTGGCCTCCACGTTCGCCAGACCTCACGCCACTGGACTTCCATGTATGGGGTAGGGCCAAAGACCTTGTTTACGGACACGACGGCCACACCATTAGCTCAATCGACGAGCTGAAGTCGCGGATAGTGAGAGCCTTTGAACTAATGCGGAGTGACACACATGTGCTCCAAAAAGTGACAAGACACTGTGTTGATAGAGCCATGATGTGTATTCTCGAAAGAGGGGGTATGTGCAGCAAATCTTTAATTAATTTAGGTTGTGATTTAGGGTGTACATAAACTTGTAAATAGACTTTTAAACACGCCGAATTAATGCAAATTCAAATAATCTACCTATTGACATGTCAGATTATTTTTTAATTCCTATGTATTTTCGTTAGCTACATAGATAGGTACTTACAATTATTAATGCACTTAAACAACTAATTTGCATTAATTTGTCAGTCCACAGCCTGAAAAAGTGTGATGGGAAGTCATTATTTTATTGTAAATTGTAAACTTATTAATAAATTTGATAAACCAAATTCACGTGTTTGCTCTCCTAGTCGCCTTAAACCCCAAAACTTACACTTAAATTATCATCTTATTAGTTATTAGGCTATATTAGGTTATTTGTGTGTGTGTGTGTTAATCCACACAAATAAATAAAACGGAACGAAATACGCAATCATGTAGGTTTACATTGATACGTTTAAGTTTAATAAATCGCTTGTCATCTCTGTCTTCCACGCACTTTTGATAAAAAAGAGGAAGACGGCAAATCAATTTCATTCTACTATTATTTGGTGGGTGGAGCTTTCTTCTATTATTTGGTGGGTGGAGCATATGCTCCACCCATATAATAGAATAATAGATGAATGAATTGTCTAACATGTATCTACAGTATGATACTAAATGTCATCATTTTATAATATCTTTTTTGTTAGAAAAAATAAAATAAAAACTAGCGTATCGATTTTTAAAATTTTATCTCCAATACGTTTATTTAGCCTCCTGGAGCCAGTCCTGAAAATATTTGTAGTTAATTTGAGTCCACCTTATATATTTACCCTTAGAATTACAATGCGATTGTAATCAGGGTTTTACACTATAGTCAAGCACATACAGAATTACAATGCGATTGTAGTCACGTGTGCTCCGACCCAATAGATCTACAATGCGATTGTAGACGGGGTTAGAATTACAATGCGATTGTAATCAGAGCGACTATAGTCAAGCACATATAGTCCGATAGAAGAACAACAACAACGCTGAAGATATGCAGCCGCCCAGTTTCCTTATGCAAAATGGGCCCAATCAAGAGGCTTAACTACAAAATCTTCGCGCTAAGTAAAGTATTACCTAATATAACTACGATATAATCGTAGTCTAGTTTATATATTACACCTATATAACAGCACATATAGAACTACAATGCGATTGTAGTCGCGTGTGCACATTATTCTATTTTTTTGCCATTTTGACTCGAGATGATGATGATGATTATTACCTTATTAAACTACAACGCGATTGTAGTCAGGTATACACATTATTACCCATTAGAACTACGACGCGATCGTAGCCTGGTTTATAAAGTATCTTTACTTACTTACTAATTTTATACACACTTATATTAGCACATACAGAACTACAATGCGATTGTAGCCAAATCTACACATTATCAGCCAGATATACGTAATAGAACTCCGTGGACAAGCTACTATCCAAAGTATAACTATGCAAATAGTATTATTATCAGATGATAACCATGTAACGAAAGTTTGTATCTTACTATACATTTCGAACACCCTTTAAGTATCTCTTACTTATCAAAACATTACTAGACTGATACAGTCAAGTATTATTTTTTTCTGGCTGCGTAAGTTCTTCGAACTATAATGATGTTATAACCATGCACTGTCAGTATTAACTCAGCTCTGTTCATTTCAGTTAAACGCGAACTTCGAGTCTCACAACTATTGGCAGTGACAGATTATCTGTATGTATCTGTTATTATAAATGTTTGTACATCAGGACTGATGAAAATCGCCGACCATTGCTGGTCATCATAACAGGTATGTACTCATACCAAATATCTAAACATTGGGGTATCACACATATAGTCCAAGAGGAAGTTGGGAAACGGAGTTCGGTAAACTGAGGAAAGGAAATCCACTCATCAATCGAGATGATTATTCGCCAAATGTACATAATTTAGATAATTTACAATATACACGTCTAGTACATTTATTCAATACTTTTAATAAATCGACTGATCACTCGATCAATCAGTTATTTCCTTTATATTTCATATTATAAAACAGGTACTTCATGTCACTTTTGAGTGTGGCGTCAAATTTGACAGTATTTTAAATAAACTGTTCAGGCGATCAATTTTCTCCTAAAAGTAGGTATGTATAATGAAATATTTTCACTGTCAGTCCGGATGACTCCGGAATCACCCAATATCGGGTCAATACCCGATACCTGTCTTTTTATCTCTTCATAATTAGCAACTAACTTCACTGAAAGTTGCCCATGTATCTTTATACATAAAGAACACATACATAAAGATTATAATACATAAAGATTCAGCTTCTTGATTGATTTTTGCAGATTGCATCCAAATTCAATAAGTAATAATACCTAATACAAACTGAGATTATATACTTACTTATTATTACATATTATATTTCAATACTTATACATGATCAAGCTTTTCAATCTAACAGGCTTTTACGGTTATTGTAGTTCTACAACAGCAACTCTCTAAAGCACCTTATAAATGGAATAAAAGTGCCTTAAGCCAGGTAAGAGTAGTGCTTTCTATTTTGGACAAATTAAAGGCAGATAACAAAGCACTTGTTTTTTAAGAATTAGACATTAGCTCTAGCTTAAGCAAGCATAGTACTGAACAATATTGGATACTCAGTACGTTGATTTTATTTTTAGTTTCTGTTTATGGAGATTTATTCAAATTGTCAATATGGTCTCATCTTTTAGCTCTGATCGTAGATGTGTTGAATATTCTACGTTAACTCGAGTAAATTAAATTTCAACAACTGGATGCATAATTATAGATATCTATCTTTGTGATTAGGATGCGATTTTTCGATCAAAAAAAAAAAAAAAAAAGATATAAAGTAGTATAAAATTGACCTTTATTTTTTCTACAGCTACTGTATTTATTCCAAATTTACAACAAAAAATTACTCCTAGCAAAGGTCATCTGCAATGACTTGAGTGAGTAATTTACTATTTGGAACAAGAAAGATCTATTATCGAGAATCTAATCACAATTAAAGACCCTCTTGATAGATTCTTGTTTCGGAAAACTAAGTATCATAACTTTTTTCTTTTTAATAGGTATGTACCTACTTGTTACTGAAAACATAATAAGCTTGTACAATAAGTACACTTGAGTTTCGTCTGTAGAATTCAGTCTTTACATACATAACAGTATGTACTCATAACAAAAGTTATAGTGAAGTCATCGTACTGTGGTACCTAATACTATCTATAGTTTATACTACATGGCTGTGGCCGATTCACCTATATACCTATTCAACTAAGTACAGTCTATAAAAATAGTGTAGTTTTACGAGTATATTTCAGCAGAAATGTACCGAACTCAAAATTTGCATATTCATTTTTTCCCCTTGCTAATTAATATATATTTGTCAGGTAAAGATATTTCTCGAGTACTTAGTACTTAGAGTAAAAAATCTTAAATTAGTATCGTGTCCTTTTATCTTGACACATTAACCACCCAGAAGTATATGTTTATAATCAATACAATAAAGCTTCCTGACAATAGGTAGTTAAAATTCTAGTCGATATTTGTAAAATTAACTCTGGGCAAACATCTCTGCCTGTGTTGAGTTCGCTATTGCAGACTAAAAAATGTTCATCACATTTCTCTTAGTAAATATTTACGTTTTTTGAGTTAACATACCCTAATTTGGGAATAGCCTTTTAAATATCCTGTCTCACATGAAAATAACTATAGTGTTAATTTGTTTTTTGTTAATTATTGTCCCATGGTATACATATAAGACTTTTAATCTGTTTCTTGTTAACTACTGGACATTTTTTCTTCCAAAATATCAAGGTTAGCAACCAAAGTCTGTACTCTACAGAACTTAAACAATGTTTTTGATAAGCTGGAATAATTTAAACCATTATGCTTTACAAAATGAAAAAAACTGTATTGGCATTGCATTACATAGCCTATTCGAAGAATTTTTTATTTTTTTTTCCCAGTTTCTTAAAATTTTCCTTTATATCTGATATCCTTGTGGAAGACAGTTGTAGATACAACTACATTTGAATTTATTCATGTTATTAACCATCCTATATCAAAGTATCTAAGGAACCACTTTTAATATATCACATTAAAAATAATAATAATTATTATAATGATATGAAAATAAAAATCTTGCAAATTTCGCAATGGCTCTAAACATCTGCTTAGTGAATTTGATTAAATATCGAGGAAGCAACGTCGTAGTATAATTGATGGTTAAACAAACTTACCTTAATGAAGTTTGACCATAATTATACAAGACGTTGCTTCCGAAGATATTTATAACCCGCCCGTCCCAATCAATAAGTATAATACGTTTTACCATATCCCTAGCGCCACATTCCGAAATTTGGTTCTAAAGGAATGAAGAGGTGCCGCGCGGCGGCCACCGACGTAACTAACGGTGGGGCGAAAATACGATGTCTGGACTAATTTTCTTTTATTTTATTTTATTTTATTTTATTTTATTCTCAGATCTCTTAAAATTGTGTCATGCCTAGTACATAGCAGAGCGAGCTGCTTAGTGAATTTGATTAAATATCTTCGGAAGCAACGTCTTGTATAATTATGGTCAAACTTCATTAAGGTAAGTTTGTTTAACCATCAATAACCTACCATTCCCAATACAAAAGCGGTGGGATACATTAGAGGGAAATAGGGGTATACACCATATTGTTTCAGGTACAAAAATCTCACGAACTTATTCTGAATTTTTTCAATCATTTGCGTGTACTTGTCCTCGTGAGGACTCCACACTATATAGCTCCGCTTTCGAGCCTACTCCTTACAAGCGCATTATATAATGGCACGTGCATTATATAATGCGCTTGTAAGGAGTATAGTATTATTAAAAACACTAGCTTGCCGCAAAATGAATCCAAGACATTTAAATGCAGTTTTACAAACGTTAGTAATGTGATCACCAAACGCTAAATTCGTAGTCATAAGTACACCCAAATCACGAATACTCGTAACTCTCACCAACACTGTTCTGTCCATCTGATAAACGTATAATATCGGATTTACTTACTTCGTATAAGGGTTTCTTAATTTGATAGGGGATAGTCATCTTTATAAACGATCGTTTTCATATGTCTCAATAAGTAGTATTCCATCCAATGGAGTCCAAAGTGGGCTCCTGCCAGGCCATAGCAGAGGACCGCCTCTTCCGATCTATCTGTGTACTAAGTAGGTAGTTCAGCTAATCTCGAACGCATCCCATGTAGTGCGCAGTAGCCCTACCATGAGTTAATAGTGAACGAACTCGCTAGCGTCGCCGTAAATAATGTCTATGAAAAAATGTACAGCGCCTCTAGCGGTCCCTTGAAGAACTAATATCGGTAGTATGAGTCAACCAAGAGTCAACAAAGAAAACCTATCGAAAGCTATTCGCAAGCGAGCAGCTCGCTAGCGAGTAACGTTTTGTTTTTTAGTATGGAAATCGGTACCATAAGTTACAAATTCGACAGATGTCATCGAGAAATACCTTTGCGATTAATAATAATAATAATAAAATGGCGTCGTTGTTTTTTTAGTATGGAAATCGGTACCATAAGTTACAAATTCGACAGATGTCATCGAGAAATACCTTTGCGATTAATAATAATAATAATAAAATGGCGTCGGGATGTGACGACCCCATCGCCCGCTGGATCTCCAGTGCATCAGTGGATCAGTCAACGCAGCTGCCCAGCTTGTGGCGAGCTGTTGGTGAGTGGCGTCACCACGGACCCGATCTCCAGGGGGCTACACACACACGCACCTACACACACATACACACAGTGACACACCCCCGCCTCTGGCTTGCCTTAGCCGGCCGGCTCAGAGTGGAGTAGCAAGAGCGGAACACTCGCTCCAGGGTGGAAGTGTATTGCACGTAATGGCGTAATAACGGGGAAACCCGCTCTCGGGGCTCACCCCCGTGAAGGTGAAACCGGAGCCGCACCTCTCGACACCCTTAGCTGCTCACAT